>VFFE01007040.1:378453-422122 GCA_008921705.1 Burhinus oedicnemus | reverse complement strand
GCGCAGCGCGGCGCGGCCAATGAGCGGGGCCGGGGCGGGCTCGGGAGCGGCGCCGCCGGTACTTAGGCTCGCCGGAGGGGCCGGGCAGCCCACAGCCGAGCGGGGCGGCGCGGGCGGCGGAGCCGGGCGCGCAGCGGGGAGGACGGAGCTCACCTCCTCTGCAGCGCCCATGGGGACAGGACGACTTTAAAGGAGTTTGGGGGGGGGTGTTTCTGGCGCTGGGCGACCACGGGTACGGAGGGGGGCGAGAGGGACCCCTCGGGTGGGTGGGATGCTGATCGCCTGCGCTTTGCCTGTTCCTTGCGGGGTCCCGGCCGGGCTGCGGGGATCGGGCGGGCGGGGGTACGGGCTCCCAGGCCGTGCGCTGCTCCGGCCGCCTTCTCGCGTGCGGCGCTGCCGGGCTCGGCTGCGCGCAGGCGGAGGGAAAGGCTCGGGACCCTCCGGGCCAGCCCCTCTCCGCGCCTCGGGAGCCCTCTCCCCTTGCAGAGCGGGGAGCCGAGGCTCCCGGGGCAACTCCGCTCTCCCGCGCCGTGCTGGCAGGCGGCGGGGAGCCGCCTTCTCCCGCGGCGGTGGGAGCCGGGCGCTCCGGGACCGTGGGGCTCGGGCAGCCCCGCACGGCGCGGCCCGGCGAGCGCCGGGGAGACGGGGCTCCGCTCTGCCCTGCCCCGCAGCCCGAGGGCAGGGGGAAGGAGTTTCTCCATTGCACGGAGGGGAGGGAAGGAGCGGGGGAGGGATGGGGGCTTAGGGCGGCATCGCTGAAGTCTTTTGTATGTGCCTTGATTTATTTTTTTTTTTCTTCCCCTTCCTTTCCTTCCCTCCGTTTGCACTCTCCTTCCCTTCTCTTGTTCTCTCTGTCCCTGCCCACCCCACCCTTCCTTCAGATCCGGCGATTCCTGCCCTCGCCTCGCCCTGTCATTGATGGGAAATCAACTGGATCGCATCACCCACCTGAATTACAGCGAGCTGCCGACCGGGGACCCCTCGGGGATCGAGAAAGACGAGCTGCGCGTCGGGGTGGCTTACTTCTTTTCGGATGAGGAGGAGGACCTGGACGAGCGAGGCCAGCCAGACAAGTACAGCGTAAAGGGCTCCGGCAGCCCTGGCCAGGAGACGCCTACCCACCACCTCCACCACCAGCTGGTGCTGAACGAGACCCAGTTCTCCGCTTTCCGCGGCCAGGAATGCATCTTCTCCAAGGTCAGCAGCGGCCCCCAGGCTGGGGACCTCAGCGTCTGCTCGGTGTCAGCCCTGCCTGCCCTCTGCAAGCCGGGGGACCTGCTGGAGCTGCTCTACCTGGGGCCGTCGGAGCACCCGCCGCCGCACTGGGCGGTGTACGTGGGCGGCGGGCAGATCATCCACCTGCACCAGGGGCAGATCCGGCAGGACAGCTTGTACGAGGCGGCCGCGGGCAACGTGGGCCGGGTGGTGAATAGCTGGTACCGCTTTCGCCCGCTGGTGGCTGAGCTGGTGGTGCAAAACGCCTGCGGGCACCTGGGCTTAAAAAGCGACGAGATCTGCTGGACTAACTCCGAGAGCTTCGCCGCCTGGTGCCGCTTCGGGAAAAGGGAGTTCAAAGCCGGGGGGGAGCTGCAGGCTGCTGCCGGCACCCAGCACCAGCAGCAATACTATCTCAAGATCCACTTGGCGGAGAACAAGGTGCACACGGTGAGGTTCCACAGCCTGGAGGATCTAATACGCGAGAAGCGCAGGATCGATGCCAGTGGCAAACTGAGGGTGATCAAAGACCTGGCCATAGTGGATGGGAAAGAATAGGGAGGAGCAGGGGTACATGGCTATCTTCCTTCTGCCCTGCCTGGGGAGACCAGCCTGCCACAGAGACGGGAGGCTGCACCCTCTTGCTGTGGGACGCGACTGGAAACGGGATCCATGGCAACATTCCAAAAAACCAGCATTCTTTACACCCATAGCCAGTATTTCGTTTGGCTTTTAATAGCATTAATGCTGAAAGAGCGAGAGAGAGGAAGAAAAGAGGGGGGAGGTGCAGGAAGGCTGTTCTCGGAGTATGTGGACAAAGTCTCTCCTGTCGATCGATGTTGACCATTCTAGCAACACGCCAATAAAATTTCAAATTGAAATTTTTTTTTTAATTTTTATTTCATGGCTTTAATCCATGATAAGTTTTGAACACCTGGGGCCATGGACGTGGATCTAGCTGAATGAGTTTGTAGCGAATACTTGCCTTGCAGCTAACCAAAAGCATCAATCATACTTTGCTAGCTGGGAGGGGAAGGGAGGGTTGAGGGGGAGCAGAGGGGGTAAATGCCTGTTTGTTTTGTTTCTCAACACTGTTGCTTCAGCCTGTAGCTGCAACCCAAATTTTGTCCCAGCCAACTCTGGCAAGATGTTAACAGGGGAAAATGCTTTCACATTTCTGGTTGAAATCTATCACATTTAAAATATTTGTTGTCTTTGCTTTTTGTTTGCAGCTCTCTGCTAAATGTCATCATAATGCATAAGCTCTTTCCACCTCTTCCCTCCCCCCAGCTTCCCTGCCTTGTTTTTTTTTCTTCTGGAAAAAAGTTGGTGAGCAGCAGTTTTCCTGAAACTAAATTCATTGGTTAAAGGAAGCGGTGTATTTTTGGAGAACAGTATACTACTCAGTGTTGCTCCTCAGAGATCCAGCCTCTAGGATCTCGTGCTTGAGCTGTGGATTTGTATCGCTGTAGTGATTCTCACTGCACCACTGCTTCAATACCTCTTCATGCACAGGTCAACAGAATCCTGCAAGAAACAAATAGGTTTGAATTCTGCATGTTGCCTCTTTGAAACAGCAATTTTATTTACAATTCCAGTTAAAGAAAATAGATGTAATGTGGCCAAGTTCATCTTGCATTTCAAATTCCAAGCAACTAAAAATCCTGTTCTAAGTTTAGAAGTCCACAGCTGCATTTAAAAGATGCCTTTTAATGTGATGTGAGCAATGCCATGTCTGTATTTCAGATGCTGTTCACTCATTGCTTAATTCTAAGTTTTGAAGTGAAAGGTCAGAGTATTAAATATATATTTTAAAAAATCTAAACAAATTAAGTATACTGGGGCATTTCTAGAGCTGTTTATTTTTTTTTTAATTATTATGCTGAGCTGCATACAACTTGTAATAAGCAGTTTGTCTTTGCATGTTTCAGTACTGGAAAAAAAAATGCATTTGTTTTTGTCCCTTCTCCCCACATCAATGTCAGATGGCAGAACAGAAGTAATACCCCTCTTCTGTATATACAATACACTCCACCCCCTATCAATGTACTGTGTCCTGGCTCCTTTTTGTATTAAACAATGTCATAAGCAACCTTGTTGCAACAGTAATTTCATTTCTACAAAGCGTTTGCCTCCTATAGCTGAAGCTGTGAGGGTGGAGTGTACTTCATTATAATAAAAGTGTCAGCATAAATATCTTCAGGGGGGGAAAAAAAACCCAACCCCAAAAATAAAACAAAACCCCTCAGAACTGCACCCCTTAAATGAAAGTCATCTAACTGGTGCTGTGTTTGCTGATAGTCTTGGCAAAGTGGTGTGGTAATAGTATTACTTTTATCCCCTTCCCTAAAGTACCTTGGTTAGTACAATATAGGGTAAACATTTGAAAAGTGTGAATTATCATTACTGTCAAACTATACTGAAATAGCCTCCAATCACAACATACCTTTTAATAAATGTGTGGTATTTTGGCTTTATAATGGCAATAGCTGCTGTCTGATAATGATAGTTTTTTCCGTAACATGAACAGAGGTCTCTGCATAGTATTTGTGTATCTTAATTATTATACTGCATTAGATCTCCCAAATTGTCTGTTAGAACTATATCACTTGGTGGGAGAACCGTGGGATTGCAGAAAGGCACTAGCTTTACACCCAAGGCATGTAAAAGAAATTAAATGGTAGAAAAGGAACAGTGGGCAAAAGTAATTTGTTTTAATTCCCCCTTATAAAAAATATGCATTATAGAACTGAGGTAGGAAGAGGCAGGGAGAATTACATGAAGAGGGAATAAATAACAATGTTTATGAAGACAGGAAGAATGGAGTCATATTGTTATTTTTGATTTCTGGAATGCTGTTTCTTCATATTGCTGTTAGATGAATAATATAGGATTAGAGAGAGAAAGAACAGCATTGCACGTCCTCAGTAGTGAGAATTTAAAACATACTGGCTTTAAACTTTTCACTGTGCTTTTCAAATACTCCACCACTATCTAAACAGCAATTTTAACTCTGGGGTTTTTTGGTAATGATTTACTAACCTGGTTCATGAACACAACAATTTTCCTTGTTTTATCTAGCTAGATGTAGAATGGTATTTTGTAGTATATAAAGAAAGTGATAGGAACTAGTCTATGCTTATTTATTCAACCTCTGTCAGAAGTCTTTGGCATTGCTCCAATTTTGTGCAGGTAAAGGTAACAACAAAATTAAGGCCTTAGTCCTTTGCATGACGTCTGAGGAAAGGTATTGGAAATATTCACGGATGGTGTTAACCTAGGGTGAAATATTGCCACGACTATGATATTAACAGCAAAGATACCCGTACAGATCCTTTTGTTTTTTTCTTTCACTAGATTTCAGTCCAGAGTTCCTGACAGTAACCTGGTCCTGATTCATAGTCCATTGAAGTTAATGGAAAGGCTCTCACTGACTTCAGTGAGCTTTGGATCAGATTTTATTGTTTAGGAGGTGGTTAAAATTTGTGGACCTTGAGAAGAAGTGAGATTTAAGACGGCATTTCAGAGACCAGAAGGGCCACCTTTCTGAGATGGGAGGCAGTGGAAACAGGCAATGTTGTGAAAATAAGGGAAGAAAACAGACTAGTTTTGAAACAAGCAGTCTTAATCTAGCAGAAGGGAAATGGTGAAAGAGACTGAGTGAAAAGTGGAGATAAAAAGTTGTTCAGTGCCTTGAAACAAATGGAAGGCCGGGGAGCAGTCAGCTGCGAGAAAGGCAATGATGTGAATGACTGACAGGTAAAAATTGTAATTGATTATACTCATCTTTCCGGATCAGTAACCTGCCCGAGTTAACATTTCCATTTCCAGCCGTAAAGATATTGACAAATTATATTATATCTGTGGAATCTGTTTACATTCTTCAGTCTAGCTACCTAGGGTAAATGTTTATATCTCATTCATTGTTCTTGAAGTACTGACTTGTAGTATGACTGCAGTGTTAAGATACTTTGCACATCTTTCTTTTGTGTCATGTTTCAAGCTATGTGTTGGCTATTTGGGTAGCAGTTTTACAGAATCTCTTTTGCTTAGATATGATTTTCTTTGTCTTTTCAAAATGCAATCTTTTGAATTGCTTTGAGGCTAATGTTTTATTAAAAATTCAATTCATCTCTTCTTGAAACACAGAGAGCCTTTGTGAAATGTTTTACTGTCATGACCAAAATGTTCTGGTTATTTGCTGTGCGTATAGGTAGAGGACTGTAAGGACAGGTAGTAAAATAGGTTTTGTCATTGTCAGATTTTGACTCCATCTCCATCTTCTGTTTCCAGGTTACTTTGTTTTTGTTTGTTAGGATTTTTTCTCCCTCTCAAGTCATTATGGTTGTAAAAAATAAATAAAAAACCCCAACCCCTCATAGCGTATTTTTTAGGGCAATATGCTGTTGATCCATATGTGGATTTCAGATTAAAAGCAGGGTGTAACAAGATACGGCCTTCAGGGTGTGACAAGAAATGGCCTTCAGTCTGTGCTAGAGTGTGCACAGTCTTAATTATCCTGCCTCATTTCATTTTAGTGTCTTTCATATTCAGGTAAGTGATGTGCAAAAATCTGTCAGAGTTTATAGACCTGTTTAAGCGATGTGTTGAACATCTGTAACTCCAACCAACGTTGACTGGAGTTGAGAGAACACTGGATCTCACTCGAGACACGCAGCATCTTGTGGGATCAGGTACCTCAGCCCCCCAGATTCCCAACCCTCTGTTTGCAGCTACAGAGGAAGTAGTGGGCTGAGATAGCTACTGCTAGTTTTAAGATGTAGTTATTTTCTATGAAAGATTTCTACTAGAGTAGCTAACAGTGTTCTGTCCATAATATGTCCATATGTTGGTCCTTACGCTGTGCGAACTGTGTTTTCTGCTTTATAACCCAGGAGAAAGATGAAAGTCCCAGTCCCAAAGAATTAATCCAGAAATATGTAAGGAGATATGATTGGCCTCCCATGCTGAGGGCAGTTTCACTGCAGAATTAGGGTCTAAAGGATAATAATATATGACTAGAGTCTGATCGTGCTGCTGTTAGTTCATGAGTGTCAGTGTTTCCATGGCAAGTCTGGAATTTATTTGCTTACTTTATTGTTATGAAATATTTAACTGCTCTGTACTTTGAGTTCAAATTTGACATGTGAAACTCCCCTAGGCTCGTGGATCCTCTGACACAATGTTAGTTTAATCTGTCAGATTTTTTTACAGTTTTATTGTAAAGAAAATTAATGAATACTGGGATCAGATACTTTACTGAACTGCTTATAAATCAAAAAGAGGATAGTGGAGATGTTAGGTTGGAAAAAGGCAGTGAAGTAAGGATCTTCTGTTACTTGGCCTATCAGTGGATTTACTCCAGATTATACAGGTACAATCTATACAGATGTAAACTACCAGTGCTGTATTTTTTTTAAAGTGGTTGTGGCACTCTGCATTATCTATTTGCAAGATAGTATTATCTGCTCTAAATAATACAAATCCCTTGTGAAGGTCTATTTTTTTTGTATATTGAAATGCCACCATGCCATTGAAATTAACAGTTACTTTAACCATATTTACCTTTGAGAAATAAACTAGAATTTGTCTTACAGGATTTATAATTGAGCAGCTAGTAATATGCACTTTCATTTCTTAATTTTAAATATTTTGCATCAAACACAAATGTATTCAGGTGGATGTATCTAGAGGCATCAGAGAACTTCCATTAGCAGAAGCCATTCAGATTCAGATTATGCTTTTATATGGTGACACTTTTTGGGGTTATATATATATATATATATATATATATACATACATATTTATTTTGAGGCTTTGGGGCATTTCTGATTCTGCAGATGATCCATGTATGTGAACCTACTTGCCTCTTTAAGTGTTTGCAGGATCAGAATCTTTAACATAAAAGAAGATCTATCCCCTTCATGTGCCATTTACTTTGGGCTGAAATGAAGGAGTGGGACTAGCCAGGATCAAGACCTCAGCATCAGCCTCCTATAGGATTCAATGGAAGGCTCGTGTATGTGATGCCTACCAGAAGGGCCTTAATCACGTATTCTTACTGGTACATACAGTCGTCATCTATGCAAATTGGCATTTTCCTAGGTAAAGTGGGTTAATGCTTTTCAAACATCCTTTGACTTTCTCTTGTGTGGCTGTGTGGCTACATGTGCTGGGCACAAATAGAAAATCGGGATTGAGTTTATGGGCTTGAGCCTCTGAAGTGCTGTAGAGCCAGTATCTCCCGCTATTTTGACAGGAACTCAGGTGGAATTTGGAATCAATGTAAGTACAACAGAAAAGGGTGGGAGAGTTTGCAGTTAAACTTCAGGCTGTTCAAGGAAGATGTTCAGAGCTAAGATTGAAATTCTATTCTCTCTTTCTCTTCTCCAAGGTGCATGAGGGTGAGTAATCATGCACCCCTCATACATAAAACCATTCACCCTTTGGAGAGCCATGCTACTTGCCTAGGCAAAATAGGGTGAGTAAAATATGCAGTGTCTCATCAGCCTTAAGTAGCAAATAATTTTTCACAGTTTAAACGCTATTTGGATAGAGAGTAGTATTGGCAATCTATTTTGAAAAGTCATATTTTTAAGGTCATAAACTAAGCAGCGTGATGCTTATAAATGGGAGACCTCAATAATCTTTCTTGGTAATTCCTATACAGTAGAGGTAAGAGATTGTTCCCAGTTTGTGTAAATAAAAGAGTAACCCTGAATCAAGAAAATTATCATGGGGTCGAATTTGCAAATAAATGAAACAATCAAACCCCAGATTTAGTTTTGACATGATACTACCACTGCTGCGAGTAAATAAACGGCAAGTATCTAACAGCATGAGTAGATACAAAGTGCTGCATTGTGACACTTCTTTGCAGCAGAGTACTTTATGCCACAGAAGGAATGTTCCTCGTATGTTATTCAACATAAGTAAACATATCACAATCTGGTCTTAAAACAGATCTTTTTTTCCATATGTTGCTATTGTTTTCATATGTCCTTTCAGTCAGCTGAAAGCAATATAAAAACTGAATCTGAAAAATATACTAATTGTTTGTAAATATTTAAGCAGAAATTTATATGCATATTGATATATAACTAATAATATATACTTGTATATAATATACATATGCATACCATGTGTGTATATACTATGCATACGCACACACAAGAAGTCTTGACTGTTTTGTTAGCATTGGTAATAAATGGCAGTCATTTCAGTATGTATATTATCTGTGCAACAGATGGATACCCAAAACTTCACTGACAGGATTTTAACACTATTCAAATATTTGTTCTTTAGGGTATGCCATGGTCTTCTGACAACAAGAGAAGTGAGTTAAATATGTGGGGTTTGACATATTGCTACTTACTGGAGGAAAAATATCAAGGAGCACTACACTTTGCAATAATGAAGTACCCTTTTAGAATGAACTATGCTTCTACTGACTTGTGTATTTATAAATAAAAGAATGCTCCAGTGAAGTACCCATCCATCTTTCTCTTTGGCATATTTTAATGGATAGTGCCACAAAGGGGTGTTTGGTTTTTTTCATAATTTGAATGTTTTTCCCCTCACTGTAATATTTTGGAATCATAACATTGAAATTAGCTGTGTTCTGTTGTTCAGACACGCTCAACTATTGCTGTATAGTTGTTCCTAAGTAAAGAGGCGGCAGGCATTGATATTTCTTGGCTTTTCTCATCGTATCTTTCTTTGAACTGATACGTTTATTTCAAAATCTAAAGGGTAGGACTTTGAAAAGTACTTACTATTGACTTGACTTTTTCCCCATTAAACTCATTGTTGAACTTTCACCCAAGTTATTTGGGCCACAGTTAGGCTAACACTGACTGCTTTTAGAAGTCTTACCTAATGGATACAGGGTGAAAATCAGCTCTGTCAAGACCTGTGAGTGCTTCGTATGGACTGGATTGCTGAGAGTTACACTTCTGAGTCCTTGACAGATGAAATTCCATTTCAAGAACTAGAATAGCCCACATCCTTACTCATGAAGTTTTTATCTCACCTGATAAAAGATTAGGGATCTTTTTACCAATCCAAAAATCTCCCTCCTCATCAAACCGCCTGCAGGTGATATAAGGGTCCCTTTTCCATGAACAAGCCCATCACTAGAAATCACTGTTACAGAGACTGTCAGAACTGAATCCTTGCCCAGAGAATATTGTCATCTCCAGAGGCTGCAGAAGAAAAAGAATTCACTCACCTATCCTGCTAAAGTCCTTTAATAAAACAATTTTAAATAAATAAATAAATGTATTGCTACTGAAAGCAGATCCAGTATAACAAATCATGGCCCACCATAACGTTGCTGGTAGTTAAAACCTCTGACTGAGCATCAGCAGCAGATACTTTTAAGAAACTTACATTGCGTGTTAAGCTACAACTTCGTTGAACAGAGGTACCTTAGATGAATGCAAAGACCTGCTAATGCTTACCATAGAACTATATGATACAGCTGTCTATTTGCTAATATGACACAGCTCTACTTTAGCTTTAAATTCAAGCCTCGTTACATGGTATATCTGCCTACCTGACAGACTTTCTGGATTAGTATTTCCAGCCTGTTCTGACTTTATACCATTGATTCTTCTGTTAGGTGTAATCAAAGGTCATTAATATTGAAAAGTTCACTTTAATTGACCCATCAACTCATTTTAATTATGGCAATATAAAAGAGTGTCAAGTGCTAGACCCCTACATAAAAGGTCAGTTAATATGCAGATTTATCCTGGCAGTAATATTGCCTGGGTCCCATTAGCTATAGTTAAGGACTGTAAGAGTTTCCTACTTCTTTATTTCGCTTTCAAGTTGAAGGAGTAAGGGGGAAAAGATTGGCAGAAGAAAAAGGATCTAAAAAAAAAGTCATGCTCAGCAGAAATCTTGGGCTGTTCTTTTATATTTATGCTTTGTATACAGATAAGCTCAGAAACACGCAGATAAAACTTCCACTGTCTTAGGAGCACCAATTATAGAAATGATACCCTTTAAATTTTGGCATGCTAGAAGCTTGCATACGTATGCTGAATAAAGAGGATAATCTTTTGCTTTTCCATTTCACAGCATCCTAGCAACTTTTCTTAATCCATAGGAACCCAAAGTTGAGTTCACTGTCTGCTGATAATGTACCCCAAGTGCAACAGAAATGTCAAATGTTTGCAAACTGCAAGTGATATCAGTGCTGAAAACCTATCTTCAATTTCACTCTCCTGAAATCCTTAATCTCATACATACCTTTGAGCTTTTAATGACTTTCCTAAGAATAATGTCCAAGATAACGTGAATGGAAATAAATCAGGAACGTAAAATGTCAAGGGAAGAATTTGTTTCATGTTCAGCTATAGACTGTAATATATTTCTTATTTCCTTGAAACAGGAATAAGATTTGTATCGATATTTAGGGAGCAGTTTGGTTCGCAAGATCCATAGACCTTTTTTCAAAATTCAGGTGTGCTTTACTGAAACAAACAATGCTAAGGAAAAGGAAAATGTACCATTTTGAGTTTAATAGAGTTGTCATATTGGCAGGAAAACTCAAGTCATATTCTTTAACTGTTCCAAATCTTATATGAACTAGTTTCAGACTGAGTAGCTCAAAAACATGAAGCAATTAGTTTTGTATTAGTTTTGTTCACAATGGTCACTGTTTTACAAATGCGACTAGTCATTTGTGGTACCTCACCTTCTCAGTACTCCACTGAAGACCTCACAAACTGGTTATTTTTTTCCAAACTGTAAAACTTCTGCCACCTGAAAATGAAGCCCCCAAGCAGACTCTAGTCAGAAACTGAACACTGAAGACAGCTTAAGTGGAGCTTGGAAAATATTACTCACATATTTTAAAAAGCTTTCATAGCTGTAACAGAAATCTTACAAAACATGGAATTTAATGATGTATCCTACTAAACATTAAATATATTAGAATTTTTAAACATACAGGTTAGCACTAGTGTGTTACATGTAAAAAAAGGCAGCTGCTAAGCAGTTTATCTTAGAAATCAACCCACTATGTCTTGAATGGAAGATGTAGAGGTTGAAAAGGTATTCCTTATATCTGATTTATGAGCTAATCTACCCCTTCTTGGTGAGGTTTCCACTATAATTTAAATAAATGTGTCTATGTACATGAATGCTTGTGGGATCTCTGTTATTACTTTTGTTTGTGTGTGACAATGGCTCTGTGTGATCACAGCTAACCACTACAAGAATACTGGCATCTCTATTATCTGTACATTGAGTGTGATCATTAACTCTTTGTCAGGATGAAGGCAGTAGAAAAATCAATGCAACTTTGGTCAGAGGAAAAATAAACCAGGGTGATAGCAGTAGGAATGATCCTTCTGCAAATGACATTTCATCCAATATATGAGTGGGGGGAATGCATAATTGAATGATGCAAATGCAACAGGGAATGAAAATTTAAAAAAAAATTCTAGGACTTACCAGACATACAAAATAGTGTATTGGAGACGGCACAGTGGAGCACATAATGGTCCTCCCACTAGGGCCTGTAGTATCATACGAGCCTGACAAACAGTTACCAATTAAATGATGTTTAGAAATGTCCTTGCAATTCCCATGATGTCAGTGTCATCAGGGAACATAAGTATAAAATGTGCAATAAAGCCAATCAGCCCAGGTTCTTAGGTTTTTGATTGGCTAAGAAGCATCACATTTACTCTGACACCTTGGCAAAATGCAGCCTTTTGTTATGTAAAGATCTGATTCATCTGATTTCAATTATCAATATAGACTTAGGCTTTTTCAGTAGTTAATAGGAATGGGGTGTCCAAGCTACATCATTCTCTGAAGACGTCTGTATCTCCATCGGCTATAGGAGTTTTCTGGAGTAGCAATGCTCTTAATTTACATACTGTAGTTAAGTGGGACAAAAACAGACTGAAAGGCTCTGGTTCTGCCCCCCCTTTAAGTTTTTTCACTTAAAAGTTGTACATATAGTCTAAGTTACTCATCTAAGCAGTAGAAAGAGAGCCATGCTTTCAGAGGACAACTCCTATCTCAACACACATGTAATGAAATCACACACTCCAAATGCTTTTCTCACTCTGTTTAGTGCTTACACAACTAGGATTAACCTACTGCTGGAGTAGGTACAAAGATGAGATTAACTGAGAAAAAAATGCCCTGAAATTACATGGTTTCTTCTCTCCCAAGAAGAGCTCCACTGCTTTGTCAAACCTCAGACTAATAAAGCTTGGTTTACTGAGTTGGAGAATGCTGTGTGATCCCAACACAGTGGCAGTCTTAGATAGATTGTAGATAATCGATAAACCCTAATATTTAACAAATAGGAAATTACACTGAAATTATGTCATAACTGTAAACAATGTATTAATAAAAAAAAAGGTAAAAAATAATTTTGAAAAGGTGTCCTGAATCATTTGCCCAATTCTAATCACACACAGAGGAAAACCTGCTGCCCTCAAGTAAGTTTACAGAACTCAGGCAATTATTTAAAGATTTCCCACAAACTGATTGCCAGAGCATCTGGACATCTTACAATAGATTAAAAACAAATATTAATTACACAACTATCCATTCAGATGGCTCAGTGCACTTTAGCTGCCTTTTATTTGTCTCACAAAGGACCAACATACTGACATGTTAGTTAATTGAATGCTTGATTGAACAAGTAAACCTTACACTACACTACAGCCTGCCAAATTTGAATTCTGATGGCCTGCCAGAGCAATAGATTTCCAGTGTGAGAACCCACCACTGATACCTTAGAAAATGTTCATCTGATGGCTCATTTTAGATCCGCAATTGATTTTAACTTTTATGAGGGGAAATAGTGGGAGAGATGTTCTAATGCAAAGCCGATTTCCATCCCACTCAGTTTTAAATATTGTTAATGACGTCTTCAAGTTTGTCTGAACCAAAATAGATTCTCAGCACATATTTATGAATTCATGTTTTATGATAATTATAGCAGATTCTATTTAAAAAAGAACAATTACGGTCTGTATTTGCTGAAAATTCTCAGATGACTATTGATGTTAGTCTTACCATAGCCTTAGGTAACATGCCTGCAGACAGGCAGAAAAGATATTAATAGCTAATATAGATTACATTTAAAAGGATGTCTTGTGTTAGTCAGAAAAATGAGCATTATTAAATTATGAATCCTTATATAGTAATACATCCTGTAGGATATCAGCTGGGTAACCGTACTAGTAAAGGCTTTAACACTTGTACTCTGTATTTCTATGGATGACAGGATATCGTGTCAGCTAGAGATATATTCACTTGTTTTCATCAAAAGTCATTTAGTTAGTGTTAGTAATGGTCAGTACAGCAAGACAGCAGACTGCATTTCAGGAGAGTGAAGTGAATGTAACCATTTGTGATTGAGTTAACATATTTTAAGATTGATCTTAGCTTTTATTCAAAACAATAAAAAAAAAGAGTTGAAAGTGATGCAAGAGATTGTAACAGAAAAATCTCAAAAAAAGATTCAAAGTTGAGGCCCTGATGTTAAGCTAGTGTAAGCTGAAGAAATCTGAAGCTAAGATGGAGCTAAAGGCAGGCAGAAGAACAAAGTTTGATACCCTCAACAGCACTGTAATTTCTCAAGTGCTTAATTGCTGTATTTTGTTTATATGTTCAAGGACTACTCCATTAACCAGATTCTTGTTTAGTCTTTTGCAGGCAGAGAAGGGAGTTTGCTCTTCTGTAGCATATAGCGTAGTCCACTTTCTAAGATTATCTGCAAAGTTTTATTGAACAGAATTCGTGTAATTCCCACAATCTCCTCTGCTTTATTCCTGTGACACGCAGATTATTGGAACGTAGTCTGTGGCTCAGGAGGGTATGGTGGCACACAGCGTAGATGTTCTGTGAAATCTGTTTACCAGAAAGATCTGCTTTTTTGAGGATTGGACATGGTTGTTCAAGTGATTCCGTTCTTATGGTGCAAAATCAGCTCACTAGCTGGAGAGTTGTCGCTGAAAATGTTATAAGAAGCCCATCTTTTAGGGTTTGAAACTGCCAGTTTCTATTAGTGGCAACATTAAATTCATTTCCCCATTTTGTGTCTAGTACTTTTGAATTAATTGCCTTCCTGTCCTCAAACTTCAAAGTTAGTGTAGCTGTTGCTTTTCTTCAAAGGAAAGATATTCTTATATGTTTTGATGGTAATGCCATTTCATATTCTGTCAATGCAAATCTCTTTGACAAGACTGGTGACCTGTGGGTGAGTGCTCGATTCAGGCAGCAGGTGGTAGACCATTTGTCCCCTTTGTCGTGCTGATGCACATTCCACTCACAGAAGTGGAGATAAAGGCCACAAACTTTCAAAGACTTAGTCTCACTGTCTAAAACCACCGAAACATTTAGTCACATCTCTTTGGCTTTTCTAAAGCAGAAAAGCTGTTATTTCCCAGGTACCTTGCTCTTGGTCTGACAATTCCTTATAATGCTTGCAGTCCTGCCTTTTCCCACAGTCAGGCAGCTTTAGAATCCAGTAAAATGCAATGAAAACTGTTTTCTGCTACAACTTGATATGTGCAATTTTGACCCAGGCCTGAATGGTTACAGAAGTAGTTTTGATGTGGACAGTAATTCCTTTCCTCTTTTGTCCATGAGCATTCTATCTCACCTCACCTGTCCAGTCACCTCTGGCCTAATTCTGGAGTGGTGGAGGATGTCCCTAATGCAAAATTTGTGTTACTGTGCAGGAAATCACAGAAAATTCACAGGCATTAAAAAAAAAAAAAAATTATTTTCTTGCATTCACTGTTAAAGCATCATCATGGAAGGCAAAAGTCTTGTATTCCTGGACCTATTCCAAGTTCTGTTCAATACATATAAATAAGCAGCAATTGAATAAAATACATGAATATCATCTGGGTCACGATCAGAACCCAAGACTGCCCGTAGAAGCTGGAAGAGTTCAATCCAAAGTCCATCAAAGTCAATAGATAGCCTTACATTCATTTCAAAAGGTTTCGTATTAAGCTCCCTCTGGACTCAATTTGTCCGTGGCTATACTCTGTCTGTAGCTGCCATGGCACAACATATGAAAGAAGCTACTTAAAATGCAGAAGATATTGAAGTGCTAATGTTGCACAATTCTCTAGTATCAAAGGTGAATTTAAGTAATAAAAAATTCCAGCTACCTTTCTGCAGGTTCTCTTCTTGACCTCTTGATTTTCCAGTATTGAATTTTAGGTCCTAGCTAACAAATTTTACAATGCAAGACAATGTCAGGAAGCACTTGTATATCCTTATTTTACTGCTCATCTATACTTTTTCAAGTTTGCTGTGATGGTATAAGCTCTGATTGATCAGACTCCATAAATCACTCTATCAAATGCCATCAAATAATGACATTTCCTATCTAGAAAGACAGATGAATTAAGGATGCCCAGATTAAAAAATGAGATGCAGAAATCTTACATGTTCCCTTGGTGAATTTCACACTCGACTGAAAATTATCTAATGAAAATGGCTGCCTGAAAAATTCCAACACCACTTTGTGGTCCCTGCTTAAGTCATTCCTCATGAAGCATAAAAAGTAGATCAGAGATAAAGAAGGGAATGAAACTGAAATATCATTTACAGTAATATAATTGGCACCAGGTCTTTATTCTAAAGTTTGACCTTTACTCATTTTTTTTTTTCATTACTGGAAGAATTTACAAATATAGTTAAATAATCCCATCTTGAAATAAAAAGTGATAATATCTATTCTTGGAAAGATGTAATAGTTAACATTTTTTTAATTAAATTGAACTACTTATTTATTCATTCACTCATTATGAGTGCATTTTAGAATAAGTTTTGAAAATGCATATGAGAATTCAAATACTTCTGAAATCCTCATCACTAATGAAAACAGTTTTTCAGTTGTAAGGAGTAGATATAATTAGTTTTATTTCCTGCTTGCATTTGAGGATAAGAACATTTTGATATAGAACCAAAATAAATCTTTTTTCTCCTACTTTCAGCTATCACACTAAACTTCTGCTGATCAAATAGTTCTCTTTTCCTAATGTCTTCTGAAAATATGATCATCTCTAGAGCTGGAAAAATAACGGTTTTAGTTCACTGTTGATTCTGGTCATGTTATCAAAAACTAAGCTAGGTAAGTATTCACTTCACATGATCTTCAAATTTGTCCCATTTACTCCATCAGACATAAGCAGCAACCAATGGCACATTAAAAGTATTTGGATTTTAGGGCATGTTGGATTTCTTTATACCACATGACAGTAATTTACATTGGGAAGGATTGTAAACATCCAAAAAAGAATAAATGTCTGCTGCAGGAGTGCTAGTTCCTGGACAAATAGAAGTACAAATAGAAGTACTCCTACCAAAACCTGCTTTGTTGAGTTGCTTATTGCCATCCAGAGCAGACTGCATCTTGGGATTTATTGTAAATCCTCATCCACTAGTCCTCTTCAGAGGGTGGCATAATCTACCTGGTCAGTTTACCAGGCTTCTCAAGCTCCAAAATGCTGCAGATGTCAGCTCTGCAGTCAGCCTTACAAGTCGTGATTCAGAATGACCTTCATCAAGACATGGCTCAGTTGTGGAATGAAAAATTAGAGCTGAATTTTTTGCTTCCATACACCTGCATTCAAGTCCCTATTATCAGACACCATACTATCTCTCTACTGGGGGGAAGAGGGAGGCAGGAGGGAGAGAAGTGGGAAGCAGAGTAACTGTAACTTTTATGCTACACCAACTTCCTGAAGGTTTTGTGGTAGAAGTGGAGGAATAATACCAATTCTCATGAAGAGACTGAAATTGCTGAAGGAATGAATTGAAACTATATGGAGCTTTTGGGACCAAAGAACATCAGTGGAATGACCATCAGACACCGTTTCCTACCATGACCTGTTTTTCACATGATGATATCGACTCTGGCATCTCACTTTTGCCTGTTAGGTTTCTCAAGGTTGTTTATTTTCTCTTTCTGTGTATGTGCATGATAGCTTATCTTTAAGTCTTGGGAGACTCTTGGAGGGAGAAAAACAAACAAACAAACAAACAAACAAACAAACAAACAAACAAACAAAAAAGGAGTTTGACTGTAAAAATATGTAAGCTTGAATTTTGTCTTGACCTCTGGGTAGATTGCCCCATGCTGTTGTAGCATACCGAACTACTGATATCAACAACAAATGAAAAAACAACCCAGAACAAAAAAAACACCATGGCACCCATTTTTGTGTTCCCAGGGTCTACTGCTTTTTCTGCTAAAATTCAATAGATCAGAGAGTCATCTAGTGGCCAAAGAAAGGAATTTTGAATAAATTTTCTACTCAGGAGGCCTCGCCTGTCTTCAGCTCTCATGGGCTGTCGCAGACACTGACAGCAAATGGGAATCAGGCACCAGTGGGTGAAATTGTCATTAGGATAAATAAGTAGGGAGATAAAATCTATCCTCTGCTGCAGAAATAAAACAGTTCACTCACTCATGGCCATTTTATCATTAATGTGAGCTGAAAATTTGAGCGTGACTATATCAACCACTTTAGAGTACTGAGAGAGTCTTAGCCTGACCATAGAGAATATCCACGATTTGGTGACACCAATGGTGTAATCCAAATTTTGTGTATCCATGTAACTGAAGGGTAGATAGTTTCAGGGCAGGGAAATAAAAGTCTCAAGAATTTACCTTTTCAGTTTCCCTCTGTAGGTACACAAAGCAAATCAACAAAAAAGTGCTAGGCAGTTCCCTAGGTTATTAGTTTTTGTGCTTTGTCCTACTGTATCCCCTAAACTGGACTTCCTCTCCCTTTGATCAGTGAACTGTTGAGTCTCTAAACTGAGTTTATAATTTCAAACCTTAACAGCCAAATTTTATATTATTTACATTAAATTTTGAAAGCATTTTTGTCTTATTAAAAACACAGTCAGTGTGTTTTCCTAGCTCACTAACCGATCTTTTTACAGTGACCAACACCAGAGGCTCTAAGAGAATATGTAAATGTTTATCTTCTTCTTCTCTAATTTTAAAAAAGGCATAATATGCTTTCCACAACATTCGTTATAATTGATTAAAATTCTGAACAGTCTGGAGAACTTACAACCAACCGCTCCTTTGTTTTCAATTAAGTTCTTGTCTCAGCATTTTCTGTGTTTCAGTATCCTACCTCTATTTCTCATGTAAAATCAATTAGTTTTCTATGATACAGCAAAGAGTTCCCAATCTATTTTCGATATATTACTAATGATTTTCTATCCTTACTTTTTTCACCATGCTAAGAAAAGGAAAAATACTGTATTTTTATTATGAGTTTTTCTAGGCCTCGTTTTTGTGACTGTCTTGGAGTCCTTCCACTTTAGTAACGCTTTTCCTGAGACTGCTGGATACCTGAGACAAGGCTCCAAATATTCTTTACTGATTTGTGTCACAGTTTTGTACAAAGACATTGTAAAGCTCCCTGTATACACTATGATTTTTTTTTATACATCTTAATATCTTCCTTCCTTTAAAAGCAAATTTGCTTGCTTAAAGCAAATTCTTAAGCAATTCTTAAATTCTTAAGATAATTTTTAAGATTCTTCCCTGGTTTTATTTTTTTCTGACAGATTATGAAGAATACTGGCAGGCCTTTCACATTATCTGACACAAATTTAGAACCAGTAGGAAAACGACGGATGAAGTGGTTTGGAGAGGTAACTTACACAGTTGCTCTAAGAAAATTGTTTATTTATCCTCAGAGTCCAACTGTCAGATCGTATTATAAAACATTGTACTCAAGAACTTGGCAAAATACAGATGAAATTTAAAATTAGTTCCAGATAAGGATGTTTTTTCTTCCACAGCAGTTTAAGATATTTTGAATTTCTTTTTTCAGAGGAAAGCAACAAATAAATTGTAGGTGTTCAATTATTAAAAGTTTAAAAAAGCTGTTAGGCCTCAATCCAAAATGGCTGCAATAATTCAGTGTTGCAGAGAAATTAAAATAGTTACAACTCATAAATAAGAGCGTAGCAAATTTGCCACATTAATTTGAAATATTTTCTGCCACCACCTATGTAATAATCAACTGGGTCTACTGCAAAAACATCTGAAATACCAATTTTTCATTTGCAAAAAATTACATACATTATTTTAATGCCTGCCGTCACTTCCTCCCACATTTCCCTTCCTTCCAGGAGTTCACTTAAAAGCTTGGCTCACTGTTTCTTTTGATGTAGCTTGGGCTTCAACAGGTTCGCACAAGCCAATGAGCTTGTTTTCTTCTTTCAAAGTACTCACCCAGCGCCTAAGAGACAAAGGTGGGTTGTTCTTTGGTGCCCTGAGGGAACAGGCTGGCTATGAGAAAAATGTAGCATACATTTTGAGCTATCCTTAAGCAGGTTTGCTAAGAAAGATCAAGCACAGGTGGTACTTCACCGCTCCTCTGACAGTGACAAATGATGCTGACTGGCACCATGGGGCATTCAGGATGTTGCCAAAGCATAACAAGCACAACCTTGACCAGTGCCACTTGTGTGAGCTTACAAAAAACTCAACAGGGCCGGTAAGTGAGTAACGTAGAGATGGTGTTTTGTTCTTTCCTACTTTTCCTGTAATCTTGTCTTTGCTCTTCCCCTGGGGATCCATATGGTCACCTCTCCAGACACCCATGCAGGATGCCTTCAGCAATCTCACCACAAGGAATGGATGGACACGCAGCTGTAATGAAATTCATCCTTCTTTGTCAGATAGTGCTAGAGCTGTGACATGAAATAAAGAGAGGATAAGACCCCCTGCTTGCTTGGTTCAGCCTGGGTGGTGAGGAGTGGCTGTGACCCATCGTGCCCAGATTAGAAGTATGTAACCACTTTTTCATTACACTAGTGGACCACCAGAAAGCCATAGGCTCTCCATGGTAGGTTTCTGGAGTTCTTAGCCTTCAAACACATGGGACAGATCTTGCAAATATTTCAGAGAAAACATTCCACATTGTACAACCCCAGTCCCAGCAAAAGGCCTAAATAAATCACACATTATGATCTTTATGGACCACACTGACAAAACTTGTCATTTAATTTAATCCTCCCTGTCTCTCCCCCAGATTCAATTTGTGAGTTCAGCAGGGAATATCATTACTGAACAATGAGAGTTTCTCAGAAAAAAGCCATCATAGTGAGCTTGGAGAATAAGCAGCCTTTTCAGTTTTCTCTCACTGAAGCACCCTTGTAAATTTACTTGAACTCTGATGAGAAAAAGGCAGCTGCATTCAAGAGGAGTAAGGCAGGGTGAGTCATAAGGAGCATTTATTCCCTGAAAGCAAGACAGAAGGCAGTTGTTTTACCCTATCATCAGTAAGGGTCCAAAATGTTGTTGGTGCTGGCAAGGACCTAACTGCCTGCTAAAAAACTTCAGGGGAGAATAATCTAGTCTTGCCTTAGACGTGAAAACATTAACATTTCAGAAGCAGCATCGCTGTGTGATTTCAGTCGAAAAATGATTTCAAGGAGAGTGCTAGTGTCAAACAGCTGGTATAGATAGACAAGTGGCTTACAAGTGTTTCTAAAGCCTGCTCTTTGTTATTATTTTTCCTCTTCTTCTGGATTCTTAGGGAAATATATTCTTTGTGTCCATTTATAGCATCTAATATGTAATTATCCCTAAACTGGGTGGTGATTGAGTCAGGCTGTCTTAAGCACACACACAAATTATTAAATAAATAAATAAGCCCCTAGTTTTCTAAGAAGGAAATTGACAGCAGAAGAATGATGTGAAATTCAGTCATTAGGGAAATAAATAGATGTGGGGCTACATTTTCTAAAGATCTATTGTGATCAGCAGTATCCACAATTACATAGTAAGTTTTTCAAAAAGTACTAATGGCAGTACTAATGGCTAGAGAACTGAAAGAACTCAGCCTACAATATGCAAAAGCTGACAACTTACTTTTGTGCTTTAGTAGGAGTAATGCTGTCATAGATCGTGGCTAAAAAGCTGTTTGGAGGGCGTATGAGCTGCTTTACATGCAGGCTGAACATCAGTAAAATGTGACATCCCTGTCTCCAGTTATTGAATCTGGTATAGGTAAAATGTTTCCCTTTCAGCAAAGGAATTAGCTTTTGTTTTCACTGAAGTTAAAGAATATCCCAGGCTATGGAAGTTTGTAATATTCAGCATTGACTCGCTTTATATTTTGTTCACCCATCTATGCTTGGAGAACTGCCCATTTTGGGAGTTACATGGTTCTTGCTTTTCCAGGCAGGTGTCAACTTTGATTTGCTGCCAAAGTGTTTAGAGGGCTAAACAGCTCAGAAAGGGAGGAGCATCCAGAGGTTTCTAGAACATGAAGTAAGACTTAGGCAGAAATAGTATTTGGTGCAGAATTTTAGTATTCAGCCTATGCAGATGTTAAATATCGATTGTAGGACTGTGGAGGATTTGGAAAATCTAGATCTTCTGCAAATCCATATGGGACCAGTAAGATAACAGTGACCGCAACACTGTTATTTTAACTCTTTCCCTCATCATCCCTCTCAGCCTGTTGGGAGAAGGCAGACCGACGGGTGAGAGTCACAAATATCTAGACCTGCAGAAAGTAGCTTACCTTGTCCACCACACAGTGGCTCTGCGTGTGGAAAGCTCCTGAGACCCATGGCTTTCAGAAACCTGAGTCTTCATCTCAGTTGCCAAGAGGGTTTCTGCTTCTCACGAGAAAATAACTCATCAGACATGACTCAGTTTAAACACTCCAAGAGTTTGAAATAGCTTAGGTAGCCCAGTTGGGAATGACATCTTAGTGTCTTTCCTTCCAGACTTGAATTATGTCTGCAGGATTTAAGTGGCAAACAATTACATGGAGAGTTATATGTCTGATCAACGATTCATGTTAGTGTCTGAATGGAGACTGCTGGTTTAGTTTTGATTTTTAAAAATTTGTTTATTGTCAAAACTCTTTCCACTTCAGGTACTATTTATTGATGTCTTGTTTCTTCTATGCATTTATGAAGATTTAGTATCATTACTGCACGTTCAGAAAGAGTCCTCTTCTGTGTAACTTACACAACAAAACCAAAAATTCAGTGGAAGGGAAAAGATAAATATCCACTATTTAAAAAGTTTTTGAATACGGAAAGTATCATCATAAAAACAACAGCTTCTAGTGACAGCCAAAGCAACACACACACATTGCCTGTTTAAATTAATGCTTGAAAGCTCTAAGGCTCTTCTGCAAACCTGCTATTTTTCTGTGTGAATCTTGTGGACGTTTTAAGCCTTTGTAATTTGGGAATACACCAATTCTGTTTTTCAATGAAATGGCATATTAATCTACAGAGGAGACTACTTTAGCCTTCTTTTTTTTTCCTGAAGCAAGTTGAACTTAGATGTAAATTTCTCTCTGTTTTTTATTTTTGTTAGAAGGAGGGAGATAAATCTATTGAGACTTTGGAGAACTGGTGTTTATAATTATATATTATTAGTATTTACAGAACAATTTTTCAGAGGAATTCCATCTATTTCTGCCTTCCATCTGCCACTAGAAGTGTATAAATGACCATGTCTTGCTCCATTGTCATTCAGCTAGGATGCCGCTTAAGACAGTCTTTAGCCTCAAAACGGCTTATGATCATGCTCTTAAAATTGTCAGAAAACCTGCAGTAATGTAAGCAGCTAAAAGATTTTCAGAAATCTTTTTACAAACACATGAATCCTTTTGGTTTTGCTATAATGTGTACATTACACACATGCATTTTTCTTTTGCTTTGAAGTATTTTTTCATTGAGTAGTAAAGAGTGTGATATCATGAGGCGTGTAAAAAAATCCCCAAAATCTATGTAGACATGACCTCTTCTTACAGGGACTTAAACTTCAAGGTAGCGGACAGCTCTGAGATTTCAGTCCCTCCACTACTTGTCAGATTCCTATTCATTTCATTTGAATCAGACACTATACGGTTTCTTAATAGACAAAGAAAACAGCTTTCCATAACAACACTGTGCAGGCATAGATTGTGTGACTGTATAATGCAATCATGCACATTTCTTCTTAAAACTATGTGGGTTTGTTCTATTGATTAGAAATAAAGAAATTCCAAGCAGTGAAACTTCAGACTTAAAAATTGCACAATCTGCTACTCAGTTATGTTCTGAGCCAACTGTTTTGTCTTTTTTTTTTTTTTTGATTATTTAACACACAAAATGCTCAAGCCCAGCTGGTAAACTTACTTGGAGTCCTTTCTTCTACTGAAAAATAATCATGCATAGCTGTCTTTGATACTTACCACTTTCTAGCAAAGGAGGTGAAAATTATTTGCAAATACTCTCTGCTATCTACCTAGACTGTCTACTCAGGTGTATTTTTTGTTAATCTGAGGCTCACGGGAGGTAATGGTCTGCGTCTGCACAACTAAAATTAAATCAGTTTTGCTAGTGATGTCAATGAAATTAGTATTTCCTTACCACTAATTCCCTTACCACTCTTCATTACCTATAGTCAGGGGAATAATTCAGGTACCTAAGCATAGTTGTGGACTGCTATTTCAGATGTTGTAGGACATCTGAGGCATCAGCCCAGAGTTGGCAGACATAACACAAAAGCTATGTAAAAAATCCACTCCATTCTGGAGTGATGGCTGGAAACCAAGTGGAAATGGTATCTCTAACAGCACTGAACACCCATATTTCAGAACCTGCTACTCATTGCAGGTGGGAAAGATCATCACCCAAAAGGAGGGAGTGGTGTTTCTAGAATTTATCCATTCCACTATAACAGGCAAATAAAATAGTGAGATGAACAGTTTTCGTCATTTCTCTCCATTGGCTGTAATGGTAGCTTAGTTGACTTTTTTCAGTTAGACATTTTGGCTTGAACTCAGGAAAAAAAGGAGAGATTATGACCTTTGGCAGAAGGGGCAGGCAACTCAGGAGGACTCCAAAGGTATCATGAGGTTATGCAGGGAGAAATTAGAAAGGCAAAAGCCCAACGAGAACTTGGCTACAGGCTTGGGGAAGAGTGGCGGGAAAGCTGCCTGGTGGAAAAAGACCTGGCGGTATTGGTCAACAGCAGGCTCAATATGAGCCAGCAGTGTGCCCAGGTGGCCAAGAAGGCCAATAGCATCCTGGCCTGTATCAGGAATAGTGTGGTGAGCAGGAGTAGGGAGGTGATTGTCTCCCTGTACTCGCACTGGTGAGGCCCATTGAGATTCTGGAGCGTGTCCAGAGAAGGGCAATGAAGCTGGTGAGGGGTCTAGAGCACAAGTCTTATGAGGAGTGGCTGAGGGAACTGGGGTTGTTTAGCCTGGAGAAGAGGAGGCTGAGGGGAGACCTTATCGCTCTCTACAACTACCTGAAAGGAGGTTGTAGCAAGGTGGGCATTGGTCTCTTCTCCCAAGTAGCAGGTGATAGGAGAAGAGTAAATGGCCTCAAGTTGCACCAGGGGAGGTTTAGATTGGATATTAGGAAAAATTTCTTCACAGAAAGGGTTATCAAGCATTGGAACAGGCTGCCCAGGGAAGTGGTGGAGTCACCATTCCTGGAGGTATTTAAAAGTTGGTGCTTAGGGACATGGTTTAGTGGTGGATTTGGCAGAGTTAGGTTAACAGTTGAACTCGATGTTCTTAAAGGTCCTTTCCAACCTAAACAATTCTATGATTCTATGATTTTGTTTTACATAGCTAAAGCTGAAGGGTGCCTCATATCTTAGTAGTAAGCCTTACTGGAAATCAGGGAAAATCATTTAGGTGTGTCTGCCATTTTTATCTGAAAAACTTGTCTGCCATTTACAAAGAGCTAAACTCCCAGCAAAAATGGATAAGGTATTTGAGTGTAAATACATGAACAAATGTTTAGTTTAAAATTATGTGAAGTAAATCAGAGCTGAGCAGTCAGAGCAACTGCAATGTACTAGTGAGTTATCCAGAGGATGTGAGTGTTATAGCTCCCGGCTACAGAGGGTTGTTTTTTTATCTCAAGCTGTTGCATTTAATGTTCCTAACTCTTGAAGTTCCTGGCTTGGTCCCTGTCATATTAGCCAAGAGTTCAGCTGTCTCACAAAAGCTTGCAAACACAAAGCAGAGAAAGTAAAACTGAGTTCATTAATGATACAGGAGGAGAAAACTGTCTGTGCTAATTAATGTGCTCTATGGTCATTTTCTGCCCAAAAGGACTATGCGAGGCTCTATGCACCCCATTTTGTGAAAGAAAAAAGGACCAAAGTAGGAGTTTTGAAGACTTCAGTTCTCACAATCAACAAATTACAATCCTCTTTCTTAGGGTGATATTTTTAGCCTCACTGATGGAAAGCTAAACCACATCCATCAGTAGGCATACTGACTTTAACTAAACTAGACGTAGAGTGAGATATTACTCAACATATGATTTTTGGCCTTGGATTTAGTTTTTGCTTCTGCCAATGAATCAGAGGGGGAATGGAATGTCAATATCTGTTCCTAACAAAATGGCACAGTATAGGATCACTATTTTTGTAAGGCCCTCGGGATCTACCTGAATGAATTGTATGCTATGTTTTGAATGTTTCTCTTAACTTTTTATTGGAGATGGAAGAAGATAGAAAAGTGTACATAAAAGAATATGCAAAGGTAACAGAAATCTTCTGGGATAACGTTTTTTTTCTTTTCTCTCTGAAATCTGCAACTCAAGGGTATTCACATTCAGAATCTTCCCAACATTTCTATTTTTAGAATAATTTTGGAATCTATTTATTGATAGAGAACAAGAACAGGAGAGTAACTAGTTTGTCTTGACAGAGAATAAAAGCACAAGCTACTGCAGGAAAGTGCAAATAAAATACATGTTTCATGTAGACACCACTCTGAGGAACAACAGATGATGTAAGCCTGAGTCATCATGCTCTTGATCCGCAATGCCTCTACTAGAAGGCCAACCATATCCTGGGCTGCATCAAAAAAAGCGTGGCCAGCAGGTCGAGGGAGGTGATTGTGCCCCTCTACTCTGCTCTCATGAGACCCCACCTGAAGTACTGTGTCCAGCTCTGGAGCCCCCAACATAAGAAGGACATGGACCTGTTGGAGGGAGTCCAGAGGAGTGCCATGAAGATGATCAGAGGGCTGGAGCACCTTTCCTATGAAGACACGCTGAGAGAGTTGGGGTTGTTCAGCCTGGAGAAGAGAAGGCTCTGGGGAGACCTTACTGCAGCATTTCAGTACTTAAAAGGGGAGACTTTACTGCAGCATTCAGTACTAAAAGGGGAGACTTTACTGCAGCATTTCAGTACTTAAAAGGGGCTTACAGGGAAGATGGGGACAAACTTTGTAGCAGGGCCTGTTGCAATAGGACAAGGGGTAATGGCTTTAAAGTATAAGAGGGTAGATTCAGGCTAGATGTAAGGAAGACATTTATTTACAGTGAGGGTGGTGAAACACTGGCGCAGATTGCCCAGAGAGGTGGTAGATGTGCCATCCCTGGAAACATTCAAGGTCGGGTTGGACGGGGCCTTGAGCAACCTCGTCTAGTTGAAGATGTCCCTGCTCGTTTCAGGGGAAGTGGACTAGAAGAGCTTTCAAGGTCTCTTCCAACCCAAACTATTCTATGGTTCTAAGGTTCTGTGATTCTGTCAACTAGGTCAAGAGTGTGCTCCAGCAAGTATGAATTAGTCTATTTCTCCTGCCTTAACCACCAAGGTATGGAGAGAATTCTTCAAGAAGAGGATGGCTTATCCCTCCCCTAATTTTCTTTTTCTAACTACTCGAAACCTTTATTATCATTCATTGCCTCCATTACACTAGTATGCACAAATGTCACAGGGCCATTCTGTGCTGAAGTAAAATATGAAGCATGAGGAAGCATCCTGAGGAATTTACAGTCTCATTTCAGACAAGAAGCAACAGGTTGCTATGTAGCTGACCAACATCAGTCTGTGGCAGTCCTTGAACGGAGGATTACAAGTCATAACACTAACGGGAGAAAGACAGCATACTGAAAAACCCCAAAGGGCAGCTGCAAGTGGGGAAAATAACACTGGAAATGAGCTATGTTTTTTTTTCTAAAGAAAAGAAATGAAAAGGAATGGAGACAACGTTCCCATGTCTATCCTTTGGTATAGTTATATAATGCTCCTGGAAAGCAGTACATTGTTCTCTCTTTTTTCTCTTATTCTCTCTCATTCTTTTTCTTTTTTCCTCTCCTTCCCCCTCTCTCTGTCTCTATCTCCCTCTTTTTTCTTGTATTTTTTTTTTAATGTTCAGCTGTAGCTGGTTGCTAATAATTTAAATTCATTGCTCTCTGAATGCCTTCCGATTAGTGATAAATGACACTTCACACGTTTGCTACTTGTTTGTTTAACAGCTGCCACTCCTAAATCTGTAGGTTGTAGGTATCTGGAAAAATGCTATGTTTATATTCTGTACAGTAACAGTTTTGATTTTGTGTTAAAATGATGTTTTTGAGGAGCATTGTAATTCTCAGTTTATGGTCATTCACTGCCAACTTCTGGCACCAAACACTTACTTTATTTTCATTTTTAAGAGATGACGTGATAGAAATAACAAGACAATAAATCACAATTATACTGCCTGAGTAGACATCAGAAATGTTGATTACAGCACAATGATAGCAGTCTCATCCTGCAACATGTTAGCCATCCATACTTAAAATTGTATTCTCACTTTTAAATTCTTGTATAAACTTAAAATAGGATTATTTAAGGCATTTTAAAGAATGAGTTGTTGTTGGGAAAGGTGATAATAGAAGTTCTTGGTTTTGGAATTAAATAAAAAAAAATAGTAACACTCTGCAACTGGATAGTGTTGACATTTCCTAAGCTAAACAAGAAGAAACTCAGCATTGTAAGGATCCTTTGGGAATCCATTTTGCTTTGCTATGTACACATGAAGGTACATATATTTGGTTATAAATGCATTATAATTCACACATACAATGGCTTTAAGGTTAGACTACACCCTTTTCATTTTTGACTGATGATTGCTTAGTTAGTATAGATCTGTCTTTGTCTTAGCTATTTTTCTTCAAATTACTTTTCCTTACCTTATTAAACAAAGATGTAAACAAAGTAGAGAGGGAGGTGCCGATCTCTTCTCCCTGGTATCCAGTGACAGGACATATGGGAATGATTCAAAGCTGCACCAGGGGAGGTTTAGACTGGACAATAGGAAGCATTATTTACTGAGGGGGTGGTCAGACACTAGAACAGGCTTCCTAGAGAGGTGGTTGATGCCTCAAGCCTGTCAGTGTTTAACAGGCATTTGGACAAGGCCTGAAATAACATGCTTTAATTTGGTCAGCCCTGAATTGGTCAGGCAGTTGGACTAGATGATCGTTGTAGGTCCCTTCTAACAGAAATAGTCTATTCTATCCTAATTCCATACTCTGAAAAATTTGACTTGCACTGTCAATATTACATTCCATAGATCAAGGCTATGATCACTGAGGCCCCAAAACCAGGTTACGAAGCATTATTGAAAGACTTCAAAGTGTTTGTTTCCTGCTTTTACTAGATGAGTTTGAGTTCAGCAACAACTGTATTTTTACACATTCTTATCGTGCAAAAAGTACACAGGAACTGTACTTTTGATTAAATTAATGACATGTACAGCTGTAGCTGAATCCAGCATTTAGTGTTTCTAACACTAATGCACAATTCTTTATGCACTGGACAATATTCTTGATTACCTTGAAGCAACAGAAAGTTACTTCTGCTGGGATGATCCAAAGCACTTGGATCTGCTCCCACTACCCCTGTCTACAAATTACTTTACAGACTACAGTTACACAGCCCAATGTAGGGCACTGAAACTAAATGACTAAATTAGGGTCTGTTATTCTTAAAAAAAAAAAGAAAAAGTATAATTTGGAAAGTTAAGAGTGAAATCACAATAAGTTAGAGGCACAAAGATTTTGAGATGCAACCTGCCAATGACTTAGAATTTAATAACAGAAGAATTCCCAAAAATACAAAGCCTGATACAGAGCCTGTAGCACAAATAGGGGATCAAGAATAGAAAAAGCATTCACTAGACCTTTTGGTAAAATTAAATATATAGACATTTTTAGATCAGTGTAGACTACAAATAGCTAGGGGAATCTGACAGACTGGGATTTGTTTATATGGGGGCAGAAATGAGTAACTGCCTGCAAGTGACATCTCAGTAGCAGAGCTGGATTCAGAATCAATTAACAAAATGAAGAGAAACAAATTTCAAGGACCACATGGAATCACTCAAGGGGTTTAAATTAACTTAATTATGATTAAATACTTCATATTTATACATTCAAAGCACTAAAGATGATAGGTAACTATTACTTGCTGGTAGCTGGATTTGGTAATAGAATAAGAAAATGACCTTTAAGAAAAGGTTTAGGGGATGATGCAGGCATAAACAGTTGAACAAATATGAAGAGGTACATGGATAAATATATGGATAAGTACAGAGTTCAATATCAATAATTAAACACCTTTCTTACAGAGGAAAGGTGTGCCTCACAGAGCTATTAGATTTCTGTGAAGTGAAATAGCACATGAACATAAGTGGTCCATTCAGACTTACATACACAAGACTCTTACAAGGTTTTGACAATGTTATCGACGGAAGGCTCTTAGAAAAACAAATTATCATTGGTAAAAAACAAGTTTCACTTATGAATTAGTAACTGATTAAAAAAAGAAAATAAGTTCAAGCCTAAAAAAATACCAACAACCACAAAGGAAGAAGGTTACTCAAATTAGAAAATGAGTTCACTGTATCAATAAAAACAATTCAGTTAAGGACATGAACAGTGAGGTGACAGAGTTTGCTGATGATATACAGTTATTCAAGAAAGTTTATGCTAATGCTGATTACAGAGTTACAGAAGTGAATGGGTAATAAAATATATAAAAGATTCAGTGTTGGCAAATGCAAAATAACAAGCATGGGAAAAACCGTAGATAAAATGATAGGTTCTAAATGAGCTATTGTCACTTAGAGGACAGATTTTTGGAGTCACTGTAGATATTCCTAAGGAAATGCCTGCTTAACAGAAGTCTAAAAGGAAACATAAAGTTGAGAAATTATTAGCAAACAAACTGAGAGCGAAAAAGAAAACTTGGTATTTCCACTGTGTGTAGCTACATCTGAACCCTATATACAATATTCTTAAAGGATGGACCGGCACTAAAAAATTACCAAAAAAAAAAAAAAAAAAAAAAAAAAAAAAAAAAAAAAAGCAGCAAAACCAATGTATAGAACTATTTCATAGTCTATTAGTGGTCCAGATTAAAACTTCAGTTCAGCAGCTACCCGAAACACTACTCCGAGGAGCTGGAGAGTATATTGTGGAAGGATCAGGCTGTTTTCAGTATTTCTTATAATTTTTCTCTCATTTTTTTCTGTAGGGTCATTAGCAGACTTAAGGGAGAAAGAATGATGGGTTCATCCAAAGGCTAATCAAAAACACAGAAGGTAATCTTTTACAAGGAGTCATGCTTAAGAGGGAGTCCATCTTTCTTCTGTGACTGTACAGACAGCCTGGGGGGGGTTGTTTAGTCTGGAGGAAAGGGGGCTGAGGGGAGACCTTATGACTCTCTACAACTACCTGAAAGGAGGTTGTAGCAAGGTGGAGGTTGGTCTCTTCTCCCAAGTAACAAGCAATAGGACGAGAAGAAACTGCCTCAAGTTACACCAGGGGAGGTTTAGGATGAATATTAGGAAAAATTTCCTCACCAAAAGGAAAGGTTCAAGCCTGTTCAAACTTTGAAAGGGGCTGCCCAGGGAAGTGGTGGAATCGCCATCTCTGGAGGTATTTAAAAGATGGGTAGATGTGGTGCTGAGGGACACCATTTAGTGATGTTTTTTGGCAGTGTTAGGGTCATGGTTGGACTCAATGATCTTAAAGGTACCTTCCAACCCAGACGACTCTGATTCTATGACTCTTGTCCTAACTAAGACAAATAAGTCAAGGTTTCCAAAGTTGGGCAGTATGGTGAAATCCCTTTGCCTATCTTTTTATCAAAGATGAACAGATGTTAACAGAAATTTTTATCATTTTAATTAAGGAAAAATGAATTATTTTCTTTCCTAGTTCATAAATGAACAAAATATATGATCTTAAGTTTTCCAGACTAGTTCACTTATGCAGTGAAGAGATAAATTAGAAGGACCAATTCCGGAATAAGCTGGGAGCTACTTTATACTAACAATGCTTAAGCAAACTCAACAGGAACATCTTAGCAAGAAATGAATTGAAGGGTGACAGACATCAGCTCACCGTATTCCAGAGCAAAAGGTCACCACAAGAACATTACTTCAGTTCTCCTCTAATTCAATAAATAGCTCTGATGGGAGTTGCACTGGGTCCCAAAATAGGAATATTATTACAGTGGGGGCCATTATTTCAGTGGACTGATGAAAGGCAAATATTTGCAGCAAGTACTCGATGTATCATCAGTTGGAGGGAAAAAAAATCTTTGTAGCATAGAAATAGGGTAATCATCAGTTGGCTAATATTCATGTGAGCAGTTTGCCAGAGTTCAGCCAAAACAGATGTTCAGGGGATGCAGATCACCAAAGGTTCATTGACTATAATAATTTATACTAATATCTGATCAAAAAAACCTTACCCTCTTCCAATTAAAGGTTTAAATTAAAATGGTAGGCTTTTTTCCTCCATAGCTTTGATCAGTGTTTCATTCGAATTCCTCTTGGAGACCTACAGGATGGCTCTTTACTCCATGCACTGCTCTGCTTATCCACTCAGGACCTCGCAGGGTTGTCAACAACCATTTCCTGTGTACCAAGCAAAGGCAGTCATATGGATACTGAAAAAGAAATTTGCTTTTAAACCTCAGTTTGATCTGGAGAACAAACATCCTGAAATCATGATCTGCCAAGAAAGAGTATTCCAAATCTTCTGGACTGGCCAGAAAAAAATTAAAGCAAAACATAGAAGCTTAGCGTATGGTACAGATTGGTTAAATAATCAGGAGAGCTTGTTATTGGCACTGAACTGGGCAACTTGGTGAGCTAAATAAAATACAGTCATTTGGGAAAACACTGTGGATATCTAAAGGTTAGAGAAAATATTCCAGGGGTTAACTGCCAGACTGTTTGAAGATGAAGTGTTTTGTAACACATACCGTTGTGGATGTAAGAGTTTGAGTAGTTGACACAACAAAAAATGATTTCTGACAGTTATTCCTGGAATGAAGGGGAAAAAACAAAATATTGTTGTGACATTCAGTATGGCATAAGGTCATGTCACGTTAATTGTACCACTCAAGCTGACACAATGTATCATGATGAGCATTGTGTAAAGTCAGGGTCATCACTGCAATGCATCTGGTTGTAGTCAAAAAAAAAAAAAAAAAGAAAAAAAAAGAGGAAGCCCAAGGAGAGTTTAAAAAGCTGTAATTAAACACTTTCCTCTAAAAACTGTATCTGATTTCAATTAAAAAGGGGCGTGACACAGCAACAGTATGAAATTTTACAACAAAGGGCAAAACCATACAAATCACACAGTAACTTCTCTAACCTGTTTTGTCTTCCAGACATGCAAAACTCAGTTTTAGTGAACAAAGCTTTAGTTTCTGTAAGGCAATGCAATTATACTGGGAGTCAAACCTGGTACTAAGCAGTAGCAATGTAAGCAACCAAAAACCTAGAGACAAATCAGCTAGGACCTGTGACTCACTGTGCCTTAGAATACTAATTCTCCACAGCTGAGGGTGAAATCAGAAATTGTGGAAAATCAGAAAATGCACAGGTATTTGAAGAGAGTATTCCCACCTAGCAGCAGCAGCAACCGACAGAACAACCTGAACCTTTACAGTTTTCCTTCCTTGCAGCTCTCTGCCCACTGCAAGGACTTTTTATCCCTCTTCAACCCCTTCCTTTTAACTATGGCAGCTCTTCATGTTTGAGGTGGCAAAATTCAGTCTTGCCTGTGCTGCTTTGAAAACTTGAAGCAGCTTTTCTGAGTTACTGGAAAAGTAGGGTCGTTCTTGGGAACTGGAGCACTACTCAACTGACCCCTCTCTCTGTTACCTGTTGCCCCTTGGTGTAATTTCATTGATTTACACGATTTGTGGGCTGTGCCTTCTGAGGGCAGCTCAGGCAGAGCTCAGCCACTTTGCGTTTGCTTTGCCAGCAGCTAGATGGCCAATGAGAAGGTTTATAAATGAACCCATATGTTTAAGCTAGCCACAACACGTGCTGTCCCTGGCTCAGCAGGTGTTTATATGGGTAGAAAAGCGTTACAGCTATGGTATGGTCAGGTACCTTCAGTAATTTAAAAGTTAGGCTTCTAGTTTAGGTCATTTAGCTTTCCACAATAGTGTTGCAGCTATTGATCACCTTGTAAATTCAAATCACAATTGTAATCTCCAAACACCCGTCTGAGGTTATTTATTAAACCTTTCCTGGTAGCTTATCTCAAACCCATGGGTTTGCCAGTATAAGTGGCTCTACATTTTGCTGGATAAAAAGTGGATGCTGCTATATATTTCTATGCAGTGTTCCTCAGTCTGCATAACAGGACTTGTGATTAGTACAGAATTTCACCCCTCATGCGAGTTTCCCTCAGACCTTCTCTTTCTCCCTGAAGTCTAGTAGCTTACAAATAGCAGAACTATCAGACAGCAATGCTTTATTAAGCTTTGGCAGGAAGTCTATGTACATTTTCACCACAGTTCAGATGAGTGTCTGTCTTGCATTGCAAGAAATCCATGAACCAAATCTCTGAAGAAGTAGCAGAGTCCCTCATTCCCTACATCCAAAGAAAGGCCAAAGATTTTGGGGCTCCAGTGTCTTATGTTTACATCAGAAACAGTTCATTAGCCCATTGGAGGAGAAACAAATAATATAGTCATCCTGAACATTTCTTTATATATGTTAAATTATTTTCTCAATATAAATTAAATTGGTCTCTTCAGGGAAATTAAGTGTTAGGGGAAAGAGATTAATCTATTTCATCTATTTTACTAGAAATAATCATAGTAAATTAATTTTGCTGATTTGCAAAATCAGCTAAAATAACATCAGTTAAATTATATCAATTATTTTTGGTTCTGTGTTACATACACCAAATCACTTTGGCAGACAATCTGGGAAAGAGAAATATTTGTGGAGCTAAACTACTGGAAGCTATGTAGCAATATTTATAGGTAGATCTGGCTACAAAGCAGAAAATCTGTTTCATTAAAAAAATTGCAGCTGTGAAATGTGGTTTTGTCCTGCATATGTTGACAGATTTTTTTCCTAAAAGAAAACATTTAAGAAAGAAAAGGACAGATTTCAGAAGAGATAGTACTTAGAGCTTTCATACTAGGATTAGTAAGCATCTTTCTGAATCCCTACTTTGTCCAGCTGATGATATAGCTACACAGTAGAGGCCTCAGAGCAAATTTTGACATCCACAGTCTTCTGCGATGAGCACCGAAATCTTTATGGCCTACAATATCTAGACTATCTGGAACTTTACGCACCTACAGCTTAATTATTTTGTTGTCTTAGCAGGCACAAATACTCAGACACCATGTTACAGTCTATAGGGTCAATCTATCCTGTCTTGGAATTTAAACCTAGATTTTAACATTTCAGATGAGATTTTTAACCGCCGGTGGACTTTTTTTTTTTCTAAAGTTGATGCTATAGATCTTTACTAGACACTAGCAGTGTTTATTATTAAATGTTATTGAAAAGATAATAATCAGGAACAGAAAAATAAACAGCACCCAGTGTCTTTAGGTCAGACTCACTGTGTTGCTAAGCACTGGTCATACCACTACAAAGTAAAAATGAATCAAAACCTCATTAGCTTGAAATACTACTTTTTTCAGTTTTGAGGTATAGGCTGTCTTGCTTGCTTCCGTCCTAACTTCCTTCCTGTTTTGTGAGAGACGAATTAAAATATATGAATGTAGATTATGATAATATAATAAATACAAATATATAGTAGTTTGAGGATTAGGCAATCAATGTGCTTGAGGGCAAAGCTGCCATTCAGGGAGACCTAGACAGGCTGGAGGAATGGGTTCATGAAATTCAGCAAGGATTCAGGCAAAGTCCTGCACCTGGGGAGAAAGAAACCATTGTAATGACAAAAGCTGAGGATTGTCTGGCTGGAGAGCAGCTCTGTTGCAAAGATGGAAAGCTGAGTAAACATGAGTCAGCAGTGCATCTTAGCATCTTGGGCTGTACTAACAGGCCAATGATCACTGGATGGTTGGAGGGCTGGAGCCGTGAGAGTAACTGAGGAAATGGGGCTTGTTCAGTCTGGAGAAGAGATGGTTTTCAGGGCACCTAGGAACAGCATGCCAATATCTATGGGGAGGTCATCAAGAAAACAGAGCCATGGCCTTCACAGCTGTGCATGGTGAAAGGGTGACTGATAACATTATAAACTGAATCAGGAGAGATTCCAACTGGAGACAGGAAGAAAACTTTTCCCCATGAGGACAGTCAAACAGTGGAACAGGTTATCCAAAGAGTCTGCAAATTCTCTTTTCTCAGAGGTCCTCAAGATCTGACTGGATAAAGCCCTGAACATCTTGGTCTGAAATCAATGTTGAAGTGGTTTGAGCAGAATGATGGATTAGATGATCTCCTGATGTCTATTCCAAACTGAATGATTAGGCCAGATCCTACATCCCTGACTATTCTGTTAGAATACAGAGTAATCTGACTTTCTTTAAATAGTTAGATAGGCAAAGTATTCCTTTTTCTGAACTGCAAACATCCAATTTAGTTAACAGGAAAGTGCATTAAAATTGTAGTGCAAAGAGAATGAAAAATATGCATTGTTTAGGAATGTAATAAGTTAGCCACTTGCCCAAGTACAGTATTTTTAGCTTCCAAGGCAAGTTGGAACGGATTAATCTACCCAAATATTCATGTCTACATGCAGTACAGATGATGACAGATGTCTACTAAAGATCTGACCAAGTCACCCTGGAATCCCTTTGTAGTCAATGGAGAAAAATAGGCAATTTCAGGTACAATTCAGTATTTTCTGAAGTGGATATCCAAAGCGGGCATCATGAACCAACTCCTAGAAATTATTATTTCTGTCCACTGATCATAAAGTGGATTTAAGGTGATTAGCTCAGCCATGGAATTTTACATGTTGCATATCAGAGATGAGGTGTGATGAAATCCAGCCATTGTATCGGACTCATTTCCTCCAGGAAATCACAAAACATTCCCAAACTATTAAAACAAAGCACACTACTGAAGATGTGAACAAGAAAACTCCTCATCCTGAGAAATGAAGAATCCAGTTGTATAACATATAAACTTCTCTTAATCTTCTAAGCAAGGTCAATCAAATTTACATTTTGTGTGGCAATTTAATATTTTGTTTTAGAGGGAAGATAAAGCTGAGTAAATAAAATGGGAAACATAGATTTAATTTTGCCTCTTTCATGAAGTATACAAGAAATCAGGAGCAAATACCAGGCATCCTCCACCTAGGCTTTGCATACAGGCTGTCTGATCCTTTTCTTAGCATCAACACCTAGTAGAGTAGGGTTGGCTCTAATAAAAGGATAATGATGTGTAGAAAATGTGGTCTTACTGTTCTACAGTACCCTACTGTTTACACTTGCCAGGAATGAAAGAACTGTAATTTCTGAGTATCCTCAGTCCAAGCAAGCTTAAATTTATTACTTCTGCTTCCTAAGAAAGTACTTTACTCCTTATGTTCTAGCATTTCCAGGCTGTACTCTTCACTAAACAATATGCAGCTCAGATGTCTCACATACAAGGTTGCAAGATCCACGATCTTCCTGAAAGAGACCAGTTGTCATAAACCTGAACTTCACTGAAAGAAGGGGTATGCTTAAAAAAAAAAGGGTGTTAACAAAATGTGTGTCCTTAGAATGTGCCTTTTATACTAGTTTGTTACAGGATTAAAAGAATAAAAGTAAACAAAAACAGTTGGAAGAACAGTAATCAAAATAGTAACAAGGTGACTGCAAACACCATCATTGTACCCTAACCACTACAAGTCCTTTTTATGTCCTGACTTCCATATAACTTGCGCACATATATCCTGAGCACTACATAAGCTTCAAGGATACTTCTCTTGTGAGGAATCTTATGTGATGGCTACCCAATGGCTTAGCACTAACAGGACTCTTCTGGGTTCAAAAAGAACTCTTTTTGAATTATATGGGTTTCGTTCCCTCCAGGCCAAACATCTCTCTCTTCTTGGTCAAATGTGTGATGCAACCAGCTCATAAGTAATCCCTCACCAGCCTCACATCTCTTGTATCAGTTCTTATAGTCACATTCAGCATCATGATCAAGACCTGAAAAGTTTAGACTTTCCTAGGCAACAGTCTTCTTACACCTGGGTTGCCATGGAAGTTAACCTGGTATCTCTCTTTCCAAATCAGGACACTTCTAGTTTTCCTATCTGTAGTTAAACATCAAGGAAAACCATGGATCATCCAGAAAAACAAAGATTATGTATTTATCGGTATGGACAGTATGGGAAAAAATATGTGATGACATTGCAGTGTTGGACCTAAGTAGAATTTGGTTTCCTTATCCCCATTTTAGGCAGGATTTAAGATAACGGCGCTCAACAGTTTCTTAACATTGCCATGTCCTAGTTAAAACATAATTTAGTATTAGAAAAAAACAACTTGTTTTGAGTCATGTGTTTGTTTTGGGGAATTTGGGGGTGGGGTGTTTGATCTTTATATTAATGTTCTCCATCCTTCATGCTTGCCAAAAGATAAAGGTTTTTTGCAGAAGTTTCAGTAAAATAGCGTGATTGTTTTGGGGGGATATAAAAGTAAGAAAACACAGTTTGTCCATTACCATGGCAACAGAAGAAAATGACAGTGACCTTTTTTGAACAACTGTACCGTCAAGAATCACACAGTTTGAAAGATGGTAATCAGTACAGAATAACTCTCAACAATTATCTGTGAATGACCTTTTCCTGACAGACACTGCTTTAGATTTTGTTTTGGTTTGTGGTTGTTTTTTTTTTTGTTTTTTTTTTAATGAAGAACAAGTATTTGCAAATCTCATCATGAAGTGTGCTACATATTTTTCATTAAACTACAGAAAGGCCTGATCCAAACCACTTGAGGGCTAACTGAGTACATACAGAACAGCTCGATATCCTTTCACTCAGTCAGCTTGCCGTAACTTCTGCATCAACCTGACACTGAAAGATTTCAGGAAAAGGATTCACATATATGGAGCTGAAGACTGATTCTATTTTGGTATGTCGAAATTCCAAATGTGAAGCAGGAAGAACATCTCATATTGTTTTAGCTAGACTGTCACATTCAAAACAAGCATTAATTTAGTTTATTTTTGCAGATCTAAAATACCTTAATTCTTAACAAGTCAAAAATTTTCTATTGCTTTTCATTTTCTAACAAAAGATTATCTAGAAAGCACATCAACATTTTATTGAAAAACTTTTAATTTATCATTACATGGGCTTTAGGAAAGATTCTTCCCCCAGAAAATACCTATTCCTGAAAAAAAAAATAAAAAAAAAATACGGAATTTGGTGCCAATGGGTTTGCTAACAGGAATACATGCTCTGCCAGGGTGCCAGAGTTTGCAACATTATATATGTCTCAGGTTGCAGATGAAAATTCGGTCTTGCTCCTAGTTTTATATGTAACACATAACACCCTGAATTACAACTTAACCAGCTTTTTTCTCTTCCCTCCAGCCTATTTTTCCGTTGGAACTGTCTAAAACACAAGTCAGCTTAGTGCGTGAATTTCCACTTGTCCTATTTTGTCTTTCATGTAGTACTGTTTTTGGTTATTAAACACAAGAAAAAAGTCTCATATTCATTAAGTAAATTTTTGGATTTGGTTTTTTAGATTTATTTTTTTCTAAGAGGTTCCCAGGCAGTTTTCAGTTGGGTTGTAAAGTGGTTAGGAAGATAAAGAACACTGTGGAAGTACTGAGTTTAAAACAGACATTCATTTCTTGTCAAGATATGTCATACATGCTTTGTATAAACATTTTTTAATCTATTTCTCTAGTTCAGAAATCAATTATTTTGTATACATTCAGTTAAAGTTTATAATTAACTTCTACTGTACTTTAGTCATTAGTGACCCCCCGAACTTGGTCAATTTTATCATTTTAATTTGCAGTGAATACATTTTTCAAATTCTTCTCACACCAGACTTTGCTGCGTTGCCATTCATGAACTCCTCTTCTGCCCTCGTCTCTTCTGCCTGCAAACAGCAAAGCACAGCAGGCCAGCAGTTACATGAGCTGAAGCAGAAGTATGTAGTCTTCAGCCATGATCAGTATCATTCAAAACTAAATGTAATATATTTTTATAGAATTATAGAATCATAGAATCATAACATTTTGTTTAAACTAATCAAAGAAAATAGTTACTTTGAAGGCACTTCCATCTCATCCCATCTGAATTGCTCTCATCCTTTTTCCAGTCATTGTTACTTTACATTGGTAACGGTTGTGGTAATCTACAGCTAATGCACAAAAATCACAGAGAAAACTCTGTCTTACTGGAAGTTGTTGCAGTATTTGTCTTACTGGTTAGAGAGAAAATTTCCGTATCAAGAATAATGTGTGTATGGTACAGGGTTTTAGTCTGACTGTTCATTTAAAGGACAAACTCTTCTGCAGACTGTTACAGTCATTATAGGGCAGAGTAGGTGTCCAAGAAACACAACTGTAGACCTGTGGGAAATCAAGTCTGTGCATTTCTGCATGAACTTGCAACTCAGGCCAGTCTCAGTTGGATATATTTATAAGTTTATAGTTTGTCTATTGACTTTTTTCCCTTCTTTTACATACCTTGTTACTTGCATGTCACATTCACCTTTATACTCAGGTTGCCTGACACTTCCTCTGAAGCGTATTTTTGTCACTTTTTTTTGCATGCTTCAAATATTTGTTTCAGACTTTTGACATTCTTGGGAGGGAAAGCATATTGACATTTTCTAATTTTAAAATTAGTGAGTTAAACAACATCCTTTTAGCGGACTTCTGCAGTGGTGTTTATGGTAATTGAATAAAACCACTCAAGAAGGGTATGTCGCATGACTAATAACTTAAATACAAAACTGCCATTTTATTTCTTTAACTTCCCACATGCACAGGTAGGGGTTATAGTCTCAAAAAAATTTTAATATTTATTAAACTCTGTACTCTTCCATTCACCTTTGCTGCAGGATCACTCACATCCTGAAGCTTGCTGTGACTCATCCTTTTCTTTCAGCTGCTAAAACTCAATCATGACAAGGGTTTCCAAACAAAGCTACTCAGATGAGTATTGCTAGCTTCCTTAAAAGGCCATTAATAAAGCAGCAGAAAAAGCAGCAGTGATAAGCTATGCAAATTATACCTTACTACTAGAAGAAAAATGCCAGAAAATGAGAGCTAAATCCTCTCCCCCTACTCTTCACCTACCAAGCATACAAACAAGAAACAAGGTGCTTAACAGCAATATCCATTTTATGCAGTGAAATTTTGTTCTCACTCCCTCCTAACTGGTAATTTCTAGAAAAGGGGAAAATTGGAAGGATTATCCAGTTCACAGCACAGTATATCTGACAAATGAAACACCAAAAGATACATTTGCTGGTAACAGATCACACTGTAAAACTTGCAGTATACCACTACTCAGTGATTTTGGACCTAAAACTTCATTAATCATTCATGAACCTGTGCACTGCTAAAGGGAATAGCGCAGTCTATAATCTTCAGGAAGTGCGTGGGGAAAAATCCCTTTTTTTATTGGAATGAATCAAAATGCCTTTAACCTCTAAGTTGCTTATGCTCTGCGGCTCTTTTCCAGTAGGACAGGCAATGAATTTTGGAAAAACAGCGTCTGCTACTAGATTCCAGAGACCCCTTTACACTGCTTTAAACTCTGCCACTACTCTGTGTCATGTCAGATACACAACTTCAACACAGCTCATTTTCCCCTCGGGTAAATTAAGAATAATAATGGTTTTTTTTCACTGGTGTATTTAAAAGGTTTAGTCACAGCTCGATTCAGACCCTATGCACCACAGCTCCTTCACTTTCAACCAGTTATTTTTTGTTCTCAGCCCCATACTTCATTTTTTTACTAACACAGATTTTCCATAAATACCTTAATCTAGAGACATTAGGAAGTGAAAAACCTGCCATTTCTCTTAATGATTTGCTCCAATGGCTATAAACATCCTCACATCTTATCTCAGTGTATCTATTTTCAACAATTAGCCATCAGAGTATGTTATTCCACAGGACTACATGTCAGTGGGGTTAACAGTAATCAGCAGGTTTTCTCCCTACTTTGGAACTTCTAATTTGAGCTACAGAAGAGCTGAGACACTCCTTTGTCCATTCAGGTACCCAATCCAGCACTCAAATGAGCTGAGGTGTCTGGTGCTTTCGGATCCTATACCCTCGGCTGGTTTTCCGGCCCTGAGTTGCATACAAACTATTGAACCTTCTTTTCTCCCTGCCCAAAATAGAGTAGCTTCATCTGTATTGCTTCCTGGATCCATGCCTCACCAATCATATGACCATAGAATCACAGAATAGCTTGGGTTGGAAGGGACCTTGAAAGGTCATCTAGTCCTACCCACCTGCAATGAGCAGGGACATCTTCAACTAGACCAGGTTGCTCAGAGCCCCATCCAACATGACCTTGAATGTTTCCAGGGATGGGGCATCTACCACCTCTCTGGGCAACCTGGTTCCAGTGTTTCACCACCCTCATTGTAAAAAATTTCTTCCTTATATGTAGTCTAAATCTCCCCTCTTTTAGTTTAAAGCCATTACCCCTTGTCCTTTCACTACTGGTCCTGGTAAAAAGTCTGTCTCCATCTTATAAGACCCCTTTAAGTACTGAAAGGCCACAATAAGGTCTGCCCAGAGCCTTCTCTTCTCCAGGCTGAACAACCCCAACTCTCTCAGCCTGTCCTCATAGAAGAGGCGTTCTAACCTAAATTAGGTATTGTTTTGGAGAGTGCTCTTTGGCCTGAACCGAAGCCATAACAGGAAACATGCTAACAATTATTCATTACAGGCTGCTGCTGGCCAGTGGACAAACCCATACCTGCTCCTGTTCAGCGTTTTACTGTAGATATAGCACTCATTTCTATGAACAACATTTTTAAGTGCTTACATTACCAGTGATGGGTGTCCTGAGCTTTATCATCTCCATCATGTTCAAATCCCAACAGGACTGAAAGTCTAATAGGGTTGTTCAAGATATATGTAAAGCTTCAGCAGTTAGTCATCCTGGCGCAACAAACAGCTGTTTACATGTCTAACAGCAGTGTAGCATATAATAATGAAAGGTTTACCCGGAGAGCAGAATTATCTGTGTGAGTACTGAATACAGTTTGTATGCAAATAAAAATTAGCTCCATATTATATTTACAAAAAAAGAGTAAGTTTTCTCTTTCTTTCACACATACAATAAACATATTACACATGCAAAGGGGTAAATCCTGCTCATATCTCAGGGATGCGGACATCATAAGCTTAGCGTATTACTGTAGGGAGTCAACGGATGCTGTATACTAAAAAGAGATGAAAATAAAACTTTTGAAAATGAAGTAATATCTGCAAGAATACCTTAAATCTGCAAATGCTTCACAGAGATTTGGCTTCCCTTCTTCCTTGAAACAACATCATATGCACCAACTATTCCAATAATAAATAGAAATCTGGTTTATGCCAGCTAGATTGTTAAATAAACCCAGACACCTGTTTGCCAGTTATAAAAGTGTACTGCTGTTGTGATGTTATCCATCTGTAGTATATGCCACATGGCAGTTGCTCTACCTATAATGAGACAGAATGAGTCCATTAGAAAAATCTCACTTCACAGTTTATAAAGTATTCCTGTTAGGTGCACCTCTTCTTTTTTTTTTTTTTTTTCCCTCCTTCATCCAGCTTCAGGGCATCTTCTTTTTATTTTGAAAAATTGTCTCCAATCTAATTTATATTAACTGCATAGTAAATATTAGTTAGGAAAAAATGGTGTAGATCCTTTTCAGGCCCTATTCACATGAGGTTATATATTAATTCCTTCACGTATGGCTTCAGGAGAAATGGAAAGAGGTAGAAAGGACTGTGAGAAGCTAAAAGTCAGAGTGGAGCTTTGGAAGGTGCATGGTGATGCCAGGAAACTGGGAGAGGGCAAAATGTTAGTTGGATCTGAAGAGGACTGTACTGCTTTTGGCTGGGATAGAGTTAATTTTCTTCATAGTAACCTGTATAGTGCTATGTTGTGGATTTGTGATGAAAATAGTTAAGGATGGGTTAAATGGGTGAAGGCAATTGAGACCAGAATAGGCTAGTGGTAACACTGGTAGGAGGGGAATGAGCAGAGGTCCAGGACCATGTCTGTGGTAGGGAGAAATGGCCTTGATTGCTGTCTTTCTTCCCCTAGGGCCAGGCTAGTGGGCAGCTGGCACCCATCGGTGATGGTCTGCTCAGAGATGCCTGCAGTCACGGCAGCAGAGGCAGGACACCCACCCCAGGAGCTTCATCTTTCC
>VFFE01007040.1:313130-378433 GCA_008921705.1 Burhinus oedicnemus | reverse complement strand
TCCAATCTAATTTATATTAACTGCATAGTAAATATTAGTTAGGAAAAAATGGTGTAGATCCTTTTCAGGCCCTATTCACATGAGGTTATATATTAATTCCTTCACGTATGGCTTCAGGAGAAATGGAAAGAGGTAGAAAGGACTGTGAGAAGCTAAAAGTCAGAGTGGAGCTTTGGAAGGTGCATGGTGATGCCAGGAAACTGGGAGAGGGCAAAATGTTAGTTGGATCTGAAGAGGACTGTACTGCTTTTGGCTGGGATAGAGTTAATTTTCTTCATAGTAACCTGTATAGTGCTATGTTGTGGATTTGTGATGAAAATAGTTAAGGATGGGTTAAATGGGTGAAGGCAATTGAGACCAGAATAGGCTAGTGGTAACACTGGTAGGAGGGGAATGAGCAGAGGTCCAGGACCATGTCTGTGGTAGGGAGAAATGGCCTTGATTGCTGTCTTTCTTCCCCTAGGGCCAGGCTAGTGGGCAGCTGGCACCCATCGGTGATGGTCTGCTCAGAGATGCCTGCAGTCACGGCAGCAGAGGCAGGACACCCACCCCAGGAGCTTCATCTTTCCGGTGACATGGGTGACCAGGTGGGCCATGGCTTGGTGAGAGCTCACGAAGAGCTCCTATGTCTCACTGGAACCTCAGGTGGGGAGGAAAGCTAGGAAAGGTATGAAAGACCGTGTGAGAAAACAGTACAAGGTGCAAAACAAAGGGTGTTATTGGAAAAGGTAAATATTTCAGAAACTAACATAGGTTGTCATTGATCTATTTGCACTGCATTTAAATCTCTTACAGCTCATAACTATACCTTTTTTTGGTGAGATGTTTTACAAAATCAGACAGCTACATTTTAAAACAAATAATTGAGATGGGCTCAATTCCTTTCCTTTCTCTATTTACTGTTCACACTCTTGAGGCACACATGCTCCCAAGGCTGGATTGTGTAAGTTTAAGAGAGGTGTTATTTTTAAAAGGAAGAACTGAATGAATGACATGTTGGATGGAAACACTTTGACCAAGGTCCTGACAGAGAAGCAATAAAACAAACCCAGTAAGTTCCTGCTCTAATGTATGCACCTATGCAAAAATGCAATTGCCATGGATTTTACTACAGTCCATCCAGACAGAAAAAAAACAGTTCTCTGAGAGTGATAAACAAGTGAAAAAGTTTGTGCTTAACACTAATGTTGCACTGTTCATTAAAAAAAAAAAGAAAAAAAGCAAAATAAGGTTATTTTTATTATTAATTTTCAGAAGAGGATTTTGATGTTTGCCACATTTGGTATCCATTTCCTTAATTCTCCTCTTAACTATATTCTTTTGAAGATGACAATTTGCATGTACTATTTTGAGAGATTAAGCTGTAAATCTTGATCTTACCTAGTCAGCATGTGAAATATCAAGGTACAGTCAAAATCACGCTAGCTCAAATTTCAAAAATCAAAGATCAAGTACTGAGTAGCCATAATGAATAAATCATGATGAATCCATACATTTTATAGGTGTACGCATCTGTTACATATGTAATTTCGTTCATGAATTATTTATGGTGAAACTGAAATCTGTTTGTGGTATTTTGACAGGCAGAAAATGTCACCAAATAGTTCAACTAAATTACTAACTGAGCATTCTTCAGTTAGACTAACTAATTAATGATGTAGTATTTAATATGCGATAAGAAATGGATAGCTATATATAGTAGATGTTCTTGTACACTTCCTGTTCCAAGCAGTGTTGTTATCATACAACTCACATTGTGATGTACAGGACTAAAAAAGATGCATTTTCACTATTAATTATATCCACAGTAGAACAAAAGTTCAACATAACAAAGTTATATAAGACAAATTCAAATCTCGGTGATCTAAAGAGGGTTGTTAGTGTATTAACACTCAGTATTGCAGTTCTGGGAATTTATCTGTATTCCTGTAATCCTGGAATTAGCCATTGCAAAGTGCCTGCATTTTCTGCCTCACGAATGGAAAGTTAGACACCTGAAACAGGAATTCACAGTAGCTACTGCAATAAGTTATGAGTAGGTAGCCATTAGGAGCTATTGAAGAAAGCAGTATGAGACAATCTAAATATGGTTCCACCTAGTCCTAGGTTAAACATCTAGGAAAAAGTGGTTCAGAATATGAAATCGTACCAGCAGGTTCACACATTTAAAGGGTACAGCCAAAAGAAGAGGCTGCAGGGCTTTTTGCCCAAAAGCAGCAAGAGTTAGGTATTTCCCCCTCCCTCCCCTGCCCTCGCCAGCTGCATTTGCTGTTATTCACCCAAGGTATCTCCAAGTTCAGTGAGGTGGTTCTAGAGATTATTCTTCTGTGGTATAGCAAGATATTGTATGCATTGTACTTAGGGCTGAGTATTCTACTAGATTCCTGCTCATCTACACGTTAAACACAGCAGTATTCAGACCTCATGCTCACGCTGTGTCACCTCTTAATGAGGCGAATATTCCCACAGAAACACAGTTCATAAAAAACCTACTTTTATGAACATGTATTTGCAGCATCTGGCTTTCAAGTTTGCAGTTACCTCTTATTTCCATGATAATTACGTTTAAAGTCTTTATGAAATGTAATGACTTGTAATCAAGACCAGCTATTTGTTAAAACAAAAGAAAATTTAGATTTTGTGAATAACTCCTCAAAACTATAAAGACTTTGGACTAGCCTTGGAGGGACAGAATTGGAAAGCTGGGTTATTTAGATTGTGTCAAATGGACTGGAGTAAGGACAGAACCGATCACTACAGAGGAAGTAACGCTTAGGAGAGACTGTATAATCTAATATGTCTTTTTCAACTTACATAGGTTCTTTCTTGGGTCACTGCCAAATAGCAATCTCTGTCATGATATTCAGAACCCAGTCACACCAACAAACTAATTAAATAGTATAGTCTCTCAAGCCAGGCTTTACTTTTCTCTCCTGTGTGGGCACAGAGTATGGAAAGGTGAGTACCCGGTTCCCCTCCTGCTCCCCTCTGGCTCACCAGAGGCTGACAAGCCTGAGGTCTTACAGGCTCCGGGGCTGTAAGTCACCCGTGTGTGCAGAGCTGCATGGCAACTGGGGTACAAGTGAAAGGTAGCTAAGGGTGACCTGGAAGATGCCGTACTAACAAAAACATACAGTGCTGAGCTGTATCCAAATGGATATACTGCGGGTGGGAGAAAGGGTAAGATGATAGATTTTCTGCTGTCAGACCATTCTTCTAATTCTGCTTCTCCCCCGCCTCTTCCCCTGCCATAGTTTGCTACACAGGATCAGCTCCTATTCTCCTGCCCAAAAGAAAGGTAGGAAGAAAGACTGGAAAACAGAGGCATGGCACTGCTCCCACACCACAGACAGGGGCAGACAGTATGTATGGAATAGGAGAGGAGGAATGTGCTCACAGCTCTCAGTATTTCTATCAACTCTTTTCCCCTTCTTCCCTGCTCCCAGCTCTCTCTGACTCTCCTTGTTCATTCCTACCACCCACTCCCCAACTCAAAGCTGTGGCCAACGTTCAATATCATACTTAGTTCTCAGCATGAGACTCACATTTTCTGGCTAAGAATCAAGTAAGATATTTTTGCTATGGGTGTAAAATAAAATAACAATTCTACTCCATTGGATGTCAGCATCTCAGCTAATTGTAATGACTCCTTTCATTACCCACAAAATGTTCTTCTTTCTAGATAAACATACCTAGCTTAGTCTGAAACTGTTACATGTGTGGATCTCTGACAGTACTAAAAAAAAAATAAAAAAAATAAAAAATTCCACAGAACCAAAAAAAGGAGCTGTTAAGTCCTTTGCAAAATTCTCCAACATCTTATTTATTCCCTAAATAGATGTCCTCCAGTGTGTTTCCACACTCCCTGCATTCCTGGAAAAAAATAAGAGATGTTTTAATGTTGAAATTTTATTTCATCTTCATTTCTGTATTTTATGCTGGTGTAATTACCAGATGTGCTAAGAGCTAGAACAGTGAAAATTCTCTACATCTAACGCATTCTATTCAAATATGAATAATGTCAAGCTGAGGAATTTTCACTTTAATAATTTTGCCAGCCAAATCACTTTCCCAGTGTTGCCATCTCCTTATACTCCTGAAAGCAGTTTAAATAAAACAAATGCGATACCCTAATTTCTCTTCCAAGCTGAACAAACACACTCAGTGTGTTCCAGCTGATATTCCTGCCTTGGTTATAAAACAACAACTGTCTTTTCATTGAGAAGTGTCCCATTAATTAAAAATGAGCATCACTCTGCTGCATCCTGTAGACATATGTATATTGCCTAAACCTGTTCTCTGCACCACTAGCACAATTTTAACGTACCACAAGATCCACAGAGCATCCTTCTTGCAGCTCATAAGCATGATGTTGTCAAAAAAAATGTTAGGTTTTAGAAAAATGCAAGGTAATAAAACTAGTGTATAGTGATAAAAAAAGGACAACATTTCAAAGCAAGCCACAAAAGACGAAGTCAAAGCAGCAGCTGCACCTCACTGGTGATGAGCCCAAGAAGAGTAAAGCACATCTGTTAGTCGCTGTTCCTTTTTTGGCAGGCTTAATGTACAGCTCTCGGTTGGTAATTTTTAAATACAGCTAAAGCTGTCAGCCTAAAAGATAATTAAATTACTGACAATGTTTTTCACTGTTTGTTTTTTTTTTTTTTTGAAAAAAACAGTGTGGCGGTGTTTGGGTTTTTTCATTTTCTTTTCTCTGGGAGAGCAGGAAGAATATACTGCTGGTTTGCTAAATGATCACTCATGCAATCAGTCAGCTGAGCATTAAAAGACGGCTTAAGGTACCCTCTGCTACCCAGTGTGCAGGCTTAAAAAAGATGGAAGATTTGGGCTCAAAGAGGAGAGCAAAGCAAGACTACGACACCCCTCCCTCTGCACAGAACAATGACGTCAATGTTTGGAATAAAGGTTTGCTCTTCTCCTTCTTAGCTGTAGTAGATCCTTTTTAACTGTGGATAAGCCACGCTTCATGGTGGATTTTCTCTTTAGATAGGTTTCCATATGAAAATCTGAGTCACCCTGAGGTGCCTGGGAGTAGCTCCTCTACTGCATTCATGATGTGGGAGAGTATGAGATTACCACTCCTCCGAGGGATTATATGAGAAAACAGCTACTCAGGGGACCCTGAAAGCGGTGGATAGATATCCAGAGATCCACAGGTGTGGATTGACTCTGCCTGCTCCTTGCTTAACAAGGAAAGTGAATCTTGCCCTTGTGAGTTTTCTTAGGCAGGTGAGCATCCAGCCCATTCCATCTCCTTCAGCGGTTTTCTGAGTGCTCAGAGTATGGTATGGAAGTGCATACTTCCCAGGCACCCACAGACTAGGAAGTCATGTAAGGATATATGCATGCTGTCTATGATAAGTGGCTACCTAGGCATTTTAACTGTGATAGTGCTTAAAGCCAGAGTTATGGGCAATTTAGATTGTCTGCTCTTAAATGCTGCCTGGCATTTAATGTCGTTGAAGAGAAGTCATGACACTTAACTTATAAAACATGGCTATATGTAGATTAAGTAAATTAAACCATACCTTGGAATGTTCCTGAGCTCCAGCACACTATCATCTACACTGATAAACAGTCAGAAGTGTACTTGGCATGGTTTCAGCCTATATCCACTAACACTTTTTTCCAGTCTACTCCCAGTCACCGTGCAAGGTCTAGCATGGGCCTGGCAAAGTTCCCGATACGCAGCATGGTTGTGACATCCTGATCCAGAGATTAAGAGTATAGAAAATGCTGAAGGGACCAGATCATGCCAGTTGATCTCAGGGCCAAAAGCAGGCCAACCACTGCTTCATTTACTACCATAGATATGCCTTGTCATCAACAGTCTGCCCAATTTAAACGTATTTTTTTCCACTGAGTGTAAAGGAAGCCATTCTCAGGGACATTTGCCTAAAAGGCAGCCAGAAGCTCTCACCACAGTTACAGCACCAAATTTATAGGAGGCAGCTTAAATACAACACAATAGTGCTATTCAGATGCACGGACCACCACACCCTCCAGGCACAGAAGGAGATGTTGAAATACAAGGTAGGCTGGTACTTTTAATGTTATAACCAGACCTTTACAAGTTGTGAAAAACAGGTGTTTAAATCACCTGACCATTAAAATCATCTGAATGCCTCCCTCAGATATTTTCTGGATAATTGATTTTGCAAGATACAGGGAAAACAAAACAAAACAAAAAACCGACAATAACCAATCTCCCTCATATGATATTTAAGAATAGTCAGAAAAGTTCATTTATGAGAAGTATTTTTAGTTATATCAACTACATGCCTCTACAATCATCAGTATGTCTGATTTTGTAAAGAAGCGTAATCAGAAATAAAAATAGCTTTTGTAGTTTATACTAATTTCATAACTACTTTTAACTGGAATATTGGATCACAGATTTTATTTGCATTGCCAGTGGCAGTAGCCCTTCTTGGATTATTTACTGTGCATAAAACCTATATGACAGGATCCAGTCTAAATAGACACACGAACAGATGCATGCATCCCCTCTCCTCTCTTCTACACTGAAACTCTTAAATATACTGGAGTAGAATTAAAATGGAAAACAAAAGAAAGAAACTATTTCCTTGGTTCCTTTGGAGGATAGATCTTTTAATGACTATCAGTGATATAATTAATATTTCATCATTGTTGTGAGGAAAAGTAAGCCAATTTTCAAGAAAATAATTTATTTTCCAGCAACACAATTTCATGATTTATTGAAAAGTTTCATAAATATAAAAAAAATAAACACTGGAGAAAAACAAAGTCTTTTGCTCCTACAATTTCCAAATGAAACATGTTGATTTGGAGGCAGTTCCTTTACATGTATACAGTTCTATTTTAGAGTGGAACAAAAATAACAAGAAGAATAAAGTTTCTTTTGGTCCAAATGCTGTTGGGTTTTGCTGACTGCTTTTTCCCTTTGTTTTGGTTTGTCTTGGTTTGATTTGTTTTGCAGTGGAGGCATTCCTAGAGGGAAAGGCTGTTTGGACAAGAAAAAAATAATTATAATCAGTTTGAATTGTAAATGTGCACAATTTATTAATTCTATCGATAAAGTAAAACATTATTTACATTGCAGTGGTCCTAAATTTTTTCTGCATAGATGAATGTCTTTACTTCTGGTTATGGAATGACAGTTTTCAGGGTCTTTCTGCTTGCTTGCATTTTTCTTTCTATTGTTTTGTTGCTATTTGGTAATCAGTAATTTGACAATTTTTAAACAATACAAACTAGAAAATAGAAATTCATATTATAGTTTGAAGACATCTATTTCTGCTGGGTTTAATTACTGCAATTTAATTTATACTATCCTCTTTGGGAAAAAATATTTCTTTTTCTTGTTTCAAAATTAAAATCCTTATGTTGATCCTGAGGTTTTATGAGTGACTTCAACTGTCTAATGAAACAAGTTGAATATTTAGTGCAAATTAAAGTTCAGTGTAGACTCATAATGCAGAAATTGTATCTGCATATAGATTAAATGACAGGGAAAACGTTTGGGACCTTTTTCTTTTTAGGGAAGAAGCTGTAAGTTGCTCACAAAATTCCATGTTTTTTACTTAGGAAGAAAAAGAAAGTGTCTTGTCAGCTTCAGTGGAAGTTGGATCACACCTGAAATTGTTTTCATATGGATAAGTGGTTAAATTTCCTTAAATAGGGCTTTAAATGTTCAACAATAATGATTCAATGCTAAGGAAATATCAGTTTATTTCTGTTGAAATAGATTTCTTCAAAAAGTAAGTAATCCATTCTCCACAGACTGTGATTTAAGTTAGATTTTGAGAGTGAAAAAAGTGGTAGTGACTTCAACTATTTACAGAATAGGTACCCACATGAATGTGAATGCAATAGTATTGGATACCATGAGTTCCCAAATTATTATCTTGTATCACCAAAACATCCATCTTGGCTCTGGCACCTAGCATTAAAGGGAAAGCTTAGATTGGATATAAGGAAAAAATTCTTCATTGATAGCATTGTCAAGCACTGAAACAGTCTGCCCAGCGAAGTGGTTGAGTAGCCATCTCTGGAGGTATTTAAAAGATGCGTAGGTGTGGTGTTGAGGGACATGGTTTAGTGGTGGACTTGGCAGTGCTGGGTTAACAGTTGGACTTGATGATCTTAAAGGTCTCTTCCAGCCAAAATGATTCTCTGATTCTCTGATTCTATGAAACAATTTAACGTCAGGCTTCTGATTCCTGTAGGGAACACAGTATGGAAGGAAACTGCATGGGGCAAACCCGGCATTCACGAGTGAGGGACAACAGCCAAGAACTGAGACAGCATGAGCACTTGCTGGTGAGCAGGAAATCTCACTGAGAGGAGAGCAAGCTCATGTTTGGCTCCTTGGTTAAAAGATATCTAAGGGAGCATCAGTGACAAGGGTGTGCAGAGAGAAACCAGGTGATTAATGTGGCAGCTGATGCAGAAGTGGGGGGAGCTGCTGGAGACTGAGTGAGGCTGCTGGACCAGGTACAGCAGTGGTGGAGACACAGGGCAAGACATGGTTCCTTGCCTGATGTGGCCACCTCTGATGCACCAGAGCCTTCAGACCAGACTGACATAGAGTGGCATGACAACTCCATCCATTTTGTAGTCTACAGGTTATACCCATTGCTCCCTGCTTTGATAGGAACTGGAGATGGCAGTGACCATCCTGCAGCAGCTGTGGAGTTGCGGAGCAGGGGGGAGACCAGACAAAGCAGTAAAGAAAAAGAGGCATGGTAACTTGACAGGATCTTTATGAAAACTCTGCAGAGGCAAGAATACAAGTCCTACATTGCACATAAGGAGGGATGCTCTGAGGCAACACTTAAGCAGAGTGAAGATAGGGTCTGCTTTGACTTTGGGGGAAGAAGCTTGTGGCTTCCAGAGACAAGAATATTTGTTCTCCACCTGCAGATATGCAGCTGGAAAAGAGGTACAAAGCCCCATACAGAAGGTGAGAACAAGCATCTGAGCTGGCCATGCATGATCAACAGATTCACACTAGTCCCACCAACAGAACGCACCATGTAACAGAGAGGTGGTACTCCCTTCTGCACACAATGGAGGCACTTCTCTGCAAATCAGATCTGCTGCTTCCAGAGGCTTGTTGTTTGTCTGCAACCAAGGACATCATGGCGAAAGTGTTGTGGCTCTTTCAACCCTCAGCTTACTACCTTTTGTTGCTCTTCTGTGGGTGCACCAATGACTCTGCTGAGACAGACCTTGGATAAATCCAATATGACTCTAGGGGCTAGCTTGAAAGGAGCAGGAGTCCAGGTGCTGTTTTAAGGAAGAATGAATGGTGCATGACAAAGGAGGCTTTCGCAGTTTTCTTGGGGAAAGTGAGGAATCTGAACTGCCTGTATGTAAATGAGTGCAGCCTGGGAAACACATGGGAGGAACAGGAATCCCATGTGCAGTCACAGACCTGATACCTGCGGGATTATACAGATGTGGTGGGATAGTTTGTAAGGCTAGAGTATTCCCATGGATGCAGAATCTTAGGAAAAGACAGGCAGGGAAGTCAAGGGGATGGCGATGCTCTCTACAAAAAGCAATGGTTTAAATACATGGACATCTGCTATGGAATGGGAAAAGGACTGCTCAAGATTTTCAGGAGGAAGGTGAGGGAGATATCATGGTTGGTATCTGCTTCAGATCCCAGTGATGTGCTTTGCTGGAGTTGTAACTCACAGATAAAGAACTGGTTGGAGTCTGATAGCCAATGACAGCTTTGGTTGCCGTGACTGTTAGATGGAGGTTCTAGATACTGAGAGAAGGCAAGTTGTAGAACTTGAACTTCCGGAAAGCAGATTTTATTTTCATCAGGGATCTGATGGACAGGATCCCATGTAAGGTTGCCCTGAGGCAGCCCAGGGGAGCCAGTTGTTCTTCAGGGACAGTCTCCTGGTAGCAGGTCAGTTTTGATTGCAGAAAGTAGAGTAGAAAGTAGACTGAGCTCAAATACAAACAAGAAGTATTTGGAAAGTGAAAGTCGGGGGGGCTATCCAGGAGAATCACCTGGATGTGCAAGGATGGAATTAGGAAAAACAAAGATTGGTTGTAGTCAAAACTGGAGGTGGATATCAAGTGCAACACAAACACTACCTACAATTATATCAGCAGCAAAATTATCAAGGAAAATGCTGGCTTGATACTTGCTCCTGAGTGGGCCAGGTAACAGTGACAAAGGACAGAAAACACTGAGAGGTATTTTGCCTTGGTCTTCTCTTGCCTCCCAGACCTCCATAACTATTAACAAAGTTCAGGAGACAAAGATATTACTCGTGATAGAGAAGGACTGAGTTAGGGACTAGTTACTTAAATCGAACGAAAGTACAAGTCCATAGGATCAGACAGGATGCATCCAAGGGTGATGAGATCAATGTCATTATGGGATCATCCTCTGCTATCTCTCAAAGAATCTGTAGATCAGAGAAAATCCCTGTTGACTGGAAAAAGATTCCTTCTGGGAGCTCCAACAAGCTGGTTGTGTCCCTTATGGCACAGTACTTCCAAGAATGGGGAGGAGATTACAAAGTAGAAAGAAAATTAAGTGTACAGACTGAAGTCAAATGGTGGCCTTTCATAGCATGCATTCCTGTAAAGTTTTTAGAATTTAAGTTATTTGTAACATCAGATTCCATATTTTAGTTTCCAAAGCAATTGTTTTACATCTTCTACCATATCCATTAATGATAATGTGGATTTTACATTTCACTCAAGCACTTACTCTGCTGACACTTCCTTCTGCCGCAAGCACTCAAGACATTTAGGCTCCCACTCCTCAAATCATGACCTAGGTAGTTTCAAGGGTGACATAGCTACCCAGAGTTTTGTGCATTCCTTTTGAAGGACTGAAGAGATCAGCCAACTGATCTGTATAGTTGAACATCCATGTCCCGTAGCTTTCCCCCTGTTGTTAACACAGTAGAATAAATGTTATATTTTGATAATATATGGTGGTTATGGATCATTGACACCATATGTGTGCCTTACCTTGCTGTTGCTCACATAGGTTCTGCCGCATTCCAGGTCTTCCATGACCACAGAGCTTAAGTGAGATGGGATTTGTCTGACCATAATTATTTTACCATGAAATTCTTTTTCATAAAATTGTTTAGGACTCGATGACTCTGGCTAAGTTAGAAGCTGTCTTGGGAGCCTCGAGGAAGACATTGTATTTGTGGAGTTAATGATTTTGAGCAGGTCAGGTCTGCTGTATTGGGTCTTCTTAGGGCTTGAGAAGCCTGCATGTTAACATGAGTAGCCACTATATGGGAACCTGCTGGAGTGCTCCGTGCCAGGCTGTGCCACACATTGGCAGGTGTTGTGACAGAGATAACAGTTCAACCAGTCAGTAAACTTTCTCTTAGCTGAACAGTTTACTAATATAATCTGTAGTTTAAAGCATCTTTGATAAAGGTGAACTGTATGTGGGTCAAGGAGTGAAATGTAGTGATCCTGACCAGGAGACCACTGTACATCAAGGTGTGAGTGATCTGGATAACAGTTAACCCCAGTAGGACCAGGTCTGTGTTGTGCTGCACTGTGCTGCATGTACAGCGTGACCTTCAGACTGTGTTTTGCTGCACAAATCCCTTGGACACAAGATAAACTCAGCCAGATCATTGCAACAGAAGAGGCTGCAGGCAGCTCTCACTCGGTACCTGCAATTACGCCACCTGTGTCCTTGCCTTTATTAAAAAGGGCCACAAGAAGTTCTCATGCAAGCACCCTTTATGAACAGAGTTGTTTCCCTGTAAAAAAAATTATATAATAGCTTGAAGGACCAAAAAAGGGGAACTTCTTTCCACGTAAGGCATCTGTGCAGTGTGCTGTGGGAAAATCCATCTGGGGTCCATCCCATGCTGCATGAATGCAGGGTACCCAGTATCTGAAGGGACAGAAGATTTACTTGTTATCTGTATTCCTCTTTTTATTCTATCTTATTAAAACAGCTATTTTATTAAGTCATTTGTTGTTGGGCCTTTCTTATTGAGATCCAGAAACAGCCATGCATCGTCTGTCTTTCACCTCACCTCCTTCCCTGGTGCAGAACAGAAGCCTACTTAAAAAATGCAGGTATCTGCCTGATCAAGCATGGAACTGGTTTATATCTTTACTGTTTTCCACTGATTGCCCCACAAACTTAGCTCCATAAAAAAAACAGAGATTCTGTTCTACGTAGGCTCCCGTTGTTCAAAACCATCAAATCTAGGGAATTCTATCAAAATTTTACATTAAACATTTTCAGAAATATAGGTGATCAGTATGAAAAAATCACATTCACTCACCTGCAAATAGAAAAGGAAGGATCTGTATAGATCTTTAAAGGTGAACTAAGCTGGCACCCATTTCAGATACTGCTGAGCTGGCTGTACTGCTCCTCCTCCACAGGTATTGAACTTCTTAGATATGAGGAGTTGGCTCCTGCCCCAGATATTGACTCCTCCTCAGATATCTCCTCATTGCTCTTTAACATATAGATCAAAAAGACCTGATAAACAGTTAATGAAGGCTGCTTTGGCTAACCCAACTCATTACGATTGAAACATATTAGGAAATGTTAGCTCCCTACCCCAAAACCAGGTTAGTTACATATGAAGTAACATCTTACACAGGGTTATGGTGGGAAATATCAACGGAGGGGTGGGTTTATTTTTATTTAGGCCAGCTCAGACTCACGTAGGTTACAGACCTGTATTCTCACACACTCATCCCAGCTAAGGTTAATCATTTAATCAAGCCATCTATGTTAGGAGTGTCATTGCTTCAGGTTTCTTCTTCAGACACTGCAGTAAAGAATTATCTCGAGCCGGTGTTATCTTACCAAAGATCTGAAGTGCTTTTTTGGATATAATACATTTCCCTCTTGACTATATCAGGAATGAGGGGATATATAGGCTTCTCATTATGTGCACTAAGTCTAAAGATAAACTTTTAAAGGTAAAGGAGTGAATCTGATCACCTGGAGCAGATTCCACTACATGAGGTATGTGGGATTAAAATTCCAGAGCTCTGAACAATCAGCATCATCCTTCCTCTCTGGCTTTTTTTATGAGCAATTCTGTCAATTGGCTTTCATGCTCAGGTCATGCTGAATCTTCCTCACAGAAAGAGTGTTTCATTCTTTCAGAAATATTTTGTCACAGTTATCCATTGCCCATGTTTAGCATCACATGATGGTGCTTGTGATAATTGCTAAACAGCTAGATACATGGAGAATATTTTTAGGAATGTCTGTCTTCCCACTGCCATTTCACTTTCTTTTATTTCAGTGATTATTCCCCTCGGTTAGAACAAACAATTAGTATTTTGGAACATTATATATTTCTACACCTACTGGAAGTTTAAAAAATAAAAATAATTAATAGCAATGAACAGTAAATATGTTTAGCTATAAAAAGACGGATATGCCCATTTTTGTGAATCTCTTGAAGAACAAGGCAGTGTGTTAGGAACTTGAGATCTGGGACACTGCTGCTTTTGTGCTGCGTTATCTCAGCCTCCTGGTTTCATGCTCTATTCTAATATTAGACAGCTTCACCACCCCTGTTGAAATCAACAATGAAATATATACCCTTTTTTTTTGTTACCTTCAAAATCAAAAACAGAGATAGTTTAATTTTGATCATGTTCCAACAGCGCTCACATAAAACGTATGCCTCACAGCTTACACAGATTTCTTCATCTCATTCACTCTTCTCTTCAAGCAGCCTGTCCAAGATACTGATGAAAGAGCGGTACTGTTAAGTTTATCTCCATTTGGCTGCCTGCCTGGTTGGCTAGGAAGAAACCGGGAGACTCAGATTCCCTCACAGCTCCTCAAAAGTGTGATCTCGCAGACCTCTGCCTCCAGTTCTGACATTTGGGCTGCTTCAGGAGAGGGCACCATCGCTGCCTGTGAGACTGAGGTGGCAGATGTGTGAACTGCCCCGTAGTCAGGGTTAAACTCCCCTTTTTCTAGTCAGTTTTGGGATTTGAGGTTTGTTCTCCAAATAGCAACTAAACTAAATGTTTAATCATTAAAAGACTTCTTAAAAAAGAATTAGCTCTCTACTCGCTCTTCTAGGTCTTATTATAGAATGTGTCTTTTAGAGGGTGGAAAATAGCTTTGGCTAAATCCTAAGTTTCGTTTAGGATATGACACTCAGTGCTCTGCTGTTTTCCCCTCCCTGATGCATCATTTTCCTCCCAGCTTATTCTTTTTCTTTCCTATTCTTTTTATTTCTGATTTCTGTCTAATAGCCTGGCTCAGACTGCCAAATCAATTCTATTTCTTCTATTACTGCTGGGAATGCATGGCTAGAAGAGCAAACAAAAAGCAATGACTTAAATAGATTGACACTGGAAGAAGTTTTTCAGTCCTCAGACTGGCTGCTAAGACCTTATGCTGTGTCAGTAATATCCACAAGTAAGGTGCAAAGGAAAGAAAACCATTTCTATTTTCTGTCCCTGATACTGTTCTTCCTAGCATTTTATTTAAGATCATCCTGCCTTCTTTTAGAGTGAAGTTCAACAATAGATCGAGACGGTCTAACCTGGCTTTGTCCTCATCCCAAGAAGAGGGTCAATATGAAATGAAAATTACCAGATAAAAGGAGTAATTTTTCCTGCTAAAGGGAAAGTGAATAATGGATGCAGTTAACACCCCTCCCCCCAAAAAAAACCCAAACCAAACCAAACCAAACCCCAACTTTTGCTTGCTTCTTTTAATTACAAATATTTAACCTGTTTTCTTTCCTTTCCTCCCTCACCCCCCCATATTTAATGGAAGATTTAAAGAATGTGCACCGGTAGCTGTTACAGTGAAAGTTTCCACCAGTGCTTTAACATGATGTCCCAAACTAAATCTCACATTTTAATACTGTAACAATGAGTAAAGATGATATTAATTTCTTATCTCAAAGATCTCTTTTATCAACACAGCAGGAATAAAGGAGTTTCTCAAATCCTCTGAGTAGGCATGCAACAAAGATCACAGCTGAGTGCTTTCAGTAGTACTTAACACTATAAATAACCTATTGTAGTATCAGTATCAGCAAGGAAAAGGAAGTATTTAAGGTGAGCTCACAGAATGGAGCTTGGTTCAACAAGGGCTACAAAATGTATCTTTTGTCCTGTCATGTGTTACCAAAATTTGATATTGGTTTTGAATAGAACTTCAGTAGGATTAAATGTAATACATTAAGTATCAGTGAAAAAAAATCTAGCATCAGACAGGCCTTGACGAGGAACTGTTGCATGTAAATTAATGGCATAATTAGCTAAATGATCAAACTGAGATCTCAAACCCAGAACTCCTTATGAGAAATGAATATTTTCTACATCACTAAGAAATTAGATTGACCTTGTCTCAAGCTTTTACAATTTCATACTATTTCAGTACATAATTAACTGGAGAAAAAATATTAATGAGAGTCATGTTTGTGACTAATATCAGTATGGCTGTGTAAAATTTCACTTATAATCTATGAGCCCTGGGAATAATAAAGTACTAAAAGTGAATATTTTACAATACAACAAGATGGAGAGTTACACATCTGTGCCAGCTCAGAAGCTTTAAAATCACATTTTTTTTCTAATAAATGTCACATTGATATTTCATGGTTCCTATGGAGTATATGGTTTATGGAGAGCAGCTTAAGTGAATTTGCATCGCCATGGTACTCATCGCAGAACCAACACACAGAAGCACAGATGCTGGAACTGCACAGGAGAAAACTTTTAGGCAGCTTTAATGGTAGCTTAGTTCTAAAGCTACACCAGTCAGTGGGATTTAATGACGCTTCTAGATCCATGAGAATGAGTTTTATACAATCAGAACTTTAAACCATGAATAATTCTCCCTTGTAGTGGCCTGGTTTATTTTTGTCCATTTTGCTCTCCCTTTGTCCACAACAATCAGGTTGATCAAGCATGATTTACCCTTGGTAAATCCATGATGACTGTTCTTAGTCACCTTCTTCTCCATCACATTTCCAAAAATTACTTCCAAGAAGATTTTCTCTATGATTTTCTGAGAGACTGAACTGAGACTTCCAGTCCTGCAGTTTTCTGGAGAGTCCTTCTGGCCTTTTGTGAAGATGGCTATAACGTTTGCATTTCTCCAGTCACTGGGGTCCTCCCTTAGTCTTCACAACACTTAAAAGATAGTAAAGAGTGCCCTTGCAAGAGCATTGCCAGTTCTCTCAGCACCCTCAGGTGCAACCCATCAGGTTCCAAGGACCTGAATGGGTCAAGTTCTCCCACATAATCCCTGGCTCAGTCCTTATCCTCTTCTCCTCCTTGAACCAATCCTTCAGGCCCAGAGGCCTGGGAGACTGAAGCAGTGAAGACTAAGACTAAGAAAGCCTTATCTATGTCAGTTGTCACCAAAATACCTACCCCATTCAGCAAAGGACTCACAATTTCCTTGTTCAGCCCTTATGGTCTTAGATCAGGAACTGACCACTATCATATGACACTAAGACTTGGATACATCTGTCTAAATGAGCATGTGGCCTGTGGCCAACAGTGAATGCAGAAAAATAGACACTTTACAATGCCAACCAACTCATACACCAGTAGACCTTAAAAGTGTCTGTTTCTTTCCATTCCCTTTAAAATCCCATCTCACCCCATTCCCTAAGGTGACTAATTGGTGACTCGAATCTTGCTATCCGTCCTCTTAAAAAAACGGGTCGTCAAGGAAGCACAGAAGCAGTAAATGCAGCAGATAGCAATCTGAAAATAAGCTGGGAATAAGGAGAAAATTAGAACTCCAGTAAGAGAATGTCATAGTGAACAAGCTTATGAGCTGCTGTAAAACCCTGTGTACGCCCTGCAACAGAACTGGAAGCTGAAATGTCTCTTTTTTTTCCACAAGTTCAGCTGGGCTAGTATCTCACAGGGCTCCATTCACGGAAAGACCCATCTGTTATCAAACCCCCTTTTTGCTTAATCTTTCTAATTCTAAATCTACTGAATAGTTCCCGTTTTGGCTCATGCTGCTTATCCCTTAACTCTGCTGCCCATGGCAGTTTCCCATTTGCTGACAAATGTATACCTTCTCCTGATTGATTCAATTACTATTGCCTCTTGGTACCTAGTGGGAGGGATAGATTACACCTCATAGTAAAGGACAATTAATAAAGTGCATTTTTTAAATGCACCACCATTTATAGGGGAGTAATTGGGGTATTTTTTTGTGGAAGTAATGTCTCCCCTGGTCTGATTCCACTTAGCCTATCCCTAATGTGATTTTCTTTATAGTTAAAACATGACATAACTGGGCTTGCTAGAGGGGTGCCCAGGTGCAGTAGCCCAGCACTTGCGGGGCAACGTGCTAGTGTTTTTGAGAACCAGAAGGCCTACCACCTCTCAAGGGCAAAAACTACACACTCATCTGCTTCTCTGAAATGCTTATACACCAATGCACGCAGAATGGGGAACAAACAGGAAGAACTGGAGATCTGAGTGCGGTTGCAGGGCCATGATCTCATTGCAATTACTGAGACACGGTGGGACAGCTCACATGACTGGAACGCTGTCATGGATGGCTATGTTCTCTTTAGGAAAGATAGGCCAGCCAGGCGAGGTGGTGGAGTTGCTCTTTATGTGAGAGAGCCACTGGAATGCATCGAGCTGTCCCTGGGGGCAGATGAAGAGAGAGCTGAGAACTTGTGGGTAAGGATTAAGGGGCAGGCTAACATGAGGGACACGGTTGTGGGGGTTTATTACAGGCCACCTGATCAGGATGAAGAAGTTGATGATGCCTTCTACAGACAGCAGAGAGCCACCTCACAATCACAGGCCTTGGTTCTCATGAGGGACTTCAATCACCCTGATACCTGCTGGGAAGGCTACACAGCTAGGCAGGTACAGTCCAGGAGATTCCTCCAGTGTCCTGATGATAACTTTTTGACTCAGGTGGTGGAGGAGCCAACAAGGAGAGGTGTACTACTGGACCTAGTATTGACCAACAAAGAGGGACTGGTAGAGGACATTAACATTGGGGGCAGCCTCGGCCGTAGTGATCATGAGAAGATCGAGTTCAGGATTATGTGCAGTAGGCATAAAATAGACAAGCAGGGTTGCAACCTTGGACTTCAGGAGGGCTAACTTTGATCTCTTCAAGAAACTGTTTGGAGAAATCCCATGGGTTAGGGCTCTAGAGAGTAGGGGGGCTCAAGAGAGCTGGTTGATATTCAAGCATCACTTCCTCCAAGCTCAGGATCAGTGCATCCCTAAGAGCAAGAAATCGGGCAAGGGAAGCAGGAGACCTGCATGGTTGAGCAAGGAGCTTCTGAAAAAGCTCAAGTGGAAGAAAGAAGTTTACAGGAAGTGGAAGAAGGGACTGACCACTTGGGAAGATTACAAGAATGCTGCCAGTGTATGCAGGGATGAAACGAGGAAAGCCAAGGTCTCCTTGGAATTATATCTGGCAAGGGATGTCAAGGTCAACAGGAAGGGTTTCTTCAAGTACATCGGAGGCAAAAGGAAAACTAGAGAAAATGTGGGCCCACTGTTGAATGAGCCAGGGGCTATTGTGAACAGATGCTGCAGAGAAGGCGGAATTCCTGAATGCCTTCTTTGCTTCAGTCTTCACTGCTCAGACCAGCCCTCAGGAGTCCCAGACATTACAGGTAACAGAGAAAGTCTGGAGGAAGGAGGACTTCCCCTTGGTTGAGGAGGATCAAGTTAGAGATCAGTTAAGGCAACTGGACATCCACAAGTCCATGGGTCCTGATGGGATGTACCCGCAAGTGCTGAGGGAGCTGGCAGAAGTCATTGCTGGGCCACTCTCCATCATCTTTGAAAGGTCCTGGAGAACAGGCGAGGTGCCTGAAGACTGGAGAAAAGCCGAAGTCACTCCAGTCTTCAGAAAGATCAAGAAGGAAGACCCGGGAAACTGCAGGCCAGTCAGCCTCACCTCCATCCCTGGAAAGATGATGGAACAGTTCATTCTGCGCATCATCTCAAAGCATCTGGAGGAAAAGAAGGTTATCAGAAGTAGCCAGCATGGATTCACCAAGGCGAAGTCATGTCTGACTAATCTGACAGCCTTCTACAATGGCATGACTGGCTGGGTAGATGAGGGGAGGGCAGTGGATATTGTCTACCTTGACTTCAGCAAGGCTTTTGACACTGTCTCCCACAACATCCTCATAGGCAAGCTTAGGAAGTGTGGGTTGGATGAATGGACGGTGGGGTGGATTGAAAACTGGCTGGCAGATAGAGCTCAGAGGGATGTGATTAGTGGCACAGAGTCTAGTTGGAGGTCTGTGACAAGTGGTGTTCCCCAGGGGTCAGGACTGGGTCCAGTCCTCTTCAACATATACATCAATGACCTGGATGGAGGGATAGAGGGTACCCTCAGCAAGTTTGCTGATGACACAAATCTGGGAGGGGTGGCTGACACACCAGAAGGCTGTGCTGCCATTCAGCGTGACCTGGACAGGCTGGAGAGCTGGGCAGAGAGAAAATTCATGAAGTTCAACAAGGCCAAGTGTAGGGTCCTGCACCTGGGGAGGAATAACCCCATGCACCAGTACAGGTTAGGGGTTCACTTGCTGGAAAGCAGCTCTGTGGAAAGGGACCTGGGAGTCCTGGTGGACAATAGGATGACCATGAGCCAGCACTGTGCCCTTGTGGCCAAGAAGGCCACAAAGCATCCTGGGGTGCATCAAGAGGTGTGTGGCCAGCAGGTCGCAGGAGGTTATCCTCCCTCTCTGCTCTGCCCTGGTGAGGCTGGATCTGGAGTCCTGTGTCCAGTTCTGGGCTCCCCGGTTCAAGAAGGACAGGGAACTGCTGGAGAGGGTACAGCAGAGGGCTACAAAGATGATCAGGGGGCTGGAATATCTTTGTTATGCGGAAAGGCTGAGGGACTTGGGTCCTTTTAGTTCGGAGAAGAGAAGGCTGAGGGGGGGATCTCATCAATGCCTATAAATACTTAATGGGAGGGTGCTGGAAGGATGGCACCAGTCTTTTTTCAGTGGTGCCCAGTGATAAGACGAGAGGTAAAGGGCACAAACTTGAATGTAGGAAGTTCCATCTAAACATGAGGAGGAAGTTCTTTACTTTGAGGGTGGCAGAGCACTGGAACAGGCTGCCCGGAGAGGTGGTGGAGTCTCTGACTCTGGAGGCATTCCAAACCGGCCTGGACACCATTCTGTGTGACTGCTGTAGCTGAATCTGCTCTGGCAGGGAGGTTGGACTAGATGATCTCCAGAGGTGCCTTCCAACCCCTGTGATTCTGTGATTCTGTGAAGTGCAGTGGTTTCAAAAAACATTTTATTTAAAGCAATTTAAAGAACAAAAGACCCCAGATCATCTCTGCTCTACTGCAAGTTAAAGGAACGTCAGCCTGTAAAACTATTTGACAGTGATGAAGTTACGTGATGTACATTAACTTCGGTTTGGCCTAGCAAACTGTAGGTTCACCATGAAGAAAAGATTTCTTTACAAATGAGGTCAGGAAGCCCTCAAAGACCAAACACTGATTCTTCAGCTTTGTTGTTAATGGTATGTATAGAAGCAGCCTTATAATCCAGTTGGAAATGAAAGGCAGGAAGATGCAATACATAGTAATTCACAGAATGAGCCTTCTTCCCATCCTTTTGCTATTATGAGAAGAGTTTCTTGTTGCATGCTATCTGCCAGCTGTATGAACAACTGTAATTGCACACACAGATACAATCCAATGATGGCAACAAAACCTAGAGCAGAAGAGATATGTCAATAAACATGTAAAACTTTATAATAGATTGGTTTTAGGCTCTTTCCTCAGAAATTATACATAATAAGGCATATGACTTTTCCAGTCATCCAAATAGTTTCATTTCTGTTCTTTCCAAGTTGTTTATTTATGTTGTAAGATAGTAAGTAATTCCAAGGGAAGTTAATTTGATGCTTCATTTAACTCATAAAACTAATTCATATAAATGGGGATCAGACTCCATTCACTCATAGAAGTTAACACCTACACAGAAAAGTGAAATGAAAACAATAATCTTATTAGTATTTCTTTACAGATGATTAAATGTGCTGTACATTCCCCATCAACTTCTATTATGCTTTGAAGTGTCCTGAGAACACTGTATATCTAGCAGAGTTTTTTTAAGTAGACAGCAGTTCTTTACAACATCCCCAAATTTCCATTAGGATTCCTCTTTGGTTTGGGGGTGCTTGCATACCTAATGCCTTCTTCAGCACACTTCAGTTTCTTTTTGCTAGAGTCGAATCAAGGCATTGCAGTGATCAAAGTATTAAATATTTGGAAACAAATTCATTTCATACATCCCTTTAATAGACTTACATCAATGAAAGACAACAGTAAACTTTCATTTTTCTTTTCCTCCAGGTTTCTAACTATTTTGATGTATACAGTTGTCATTTCTCTGGTAGTTAAAAATCCTCTTTCAGGCTATTCCATGACGAAGTCACTGTTAAAGTACATTTATATGTGCTTCTTCAGCACCAGGCATGATCTGCTGGCATTTAGGGAAGTGTTTTGACTGTACAGACCCAGGCATCTGCAGGATGCGTACAGCAGGAACAGCCTGGATTTTTGCATTGCTTGCTGGGAGAAGTGAGTTCCTCCAGAAAGAAATTCAGATACTGTATGAGTCTCTTGTATATCACAGAAACAGAGACATTAATGAGAGGTGCAAGGTTATCTAGCAGTTGGGTAGTTTTGGATTCCCCTTCTTATCTGTCCATTTCTCATGGTTCGTGGTATAGCCTTGCAATCAAAAGCTATTGCTTATGGCAGCATTCAGAAGCATGTTTTCTTCTTAGAGTGTAGTAACAAGAAAAAAAAAAAACCAAACCCAATGTGCTGTAAGTGTGAGGAACTAATGGAAGTTTTAATTCTGATACTGCCACGGTTAGGAACTGATATGCAGCTCTTCAAAGCTGTGATGCCAAGCTTTTTGTTGGTGTATACAGCAATAATCTGTGGCTTCAGGGGTCCTTAAGCAGAGCAAAGTGCTGAGAGGAAAGTATCTGATAAATCAGGGTAACGTAGTTTTAAGTTCTGGTATCTCATTACCTGTCACGGCTCTTAGAATCCAAGCCAGGCCTGAGGAGCTGAAAGATATCAGATCTCAAAACTAATCCTGTTTTCTTGTCTTCATTCCATATCAGTAAGTGCTGACTTCTGCTGCTGTTATTACAGTAAGTAAATTAAATAGGTTTTTCCTTCCTGCCACTGATAAGTGGAGGCCTGGGGTGTGGACTGGAGGGTGCGCTGACACCCAGTCTTTGGTAGAAATTATGGAAAAGAGAAAATTATGTGCATACAGCAGAATACCTTCTCTATTAACACATTAACAAGATATCTGGGGTACAGTGGAGCTTCACAGTTTGTTTCTGTGTCTGTGTGCCCCTTGTGCCTCTGAAAATCTTTAGCCAAGTTGCTTTCAGTCCAAAAGCTATGTATTCCATTTTTGTCACCTCTGTCAGTATTGCTTGCTTTGTTCAATCACTCATCTTGGGAGGTCTTCTGCCATCAAGATGAATGGTGTGTTGATTCATTGCCCTGTCTTTGGTCCACATGGAGGAGGTACTCAAAGATGTCAGCTTGTTTTTCTTCTGCCATCCTTCTATTGCTGTTTTTTTTCCTCTTGTTCATGGGGACGTGGTCATCAGTTCTTCTACTATTTTTGTTTAATTACAGCCACAGAATTCTACATTCCTACTGTAACTATTAATTAACAAATCTCTGACTATTTAACAGATGAAAAGTGTCTATTTAAACCCTACTGACTTCCCTTTTCCTCTCTCTTGCACTTTTTTCTTAGAAGTGTGAAAAAACCCTCCTCTCCATATAAACCCATATGGCTGGCTAAAATCAAGGTCAAACTGATTTAATTCACAATCCTAGTTAGATTCCTAATTAACTGATGTTAGTATTCTTTAGTACCTGAGGTTTATCCTGTCAAAAAATTACATCCTCAGAAGCTAAACACTGTTACATTAAAATAATAGCAGTAAGGCATACATTCTTACAAACACTGAGACTTTGGAAACCTCTTCTTTTTGTCCAGAATGAGTTTAACAGGAGCAGCAGCTGTGTTAGCTTCCCCTACTGCCTGCAAATGTGATTAGATCTGAGTCAGAAGGACCATGCTTCAAGGAAATAAAATATTTTAAGCTCTCTGCTGAAAACTACAACTAAAGTGCAAAGTATTAGAAACAGTGAGATAAAACCACATACACCTTAAATATATGCTCAGGATAAAAATTGCTTCCTGATTGCCGCTCATCCTGAATTTGAAAATAGTCACAGTTTTCTTAAAGCCCACTGGATTTTTGCAGAATTTTCTCTCATTATTTCACCGCTGGAGGTTTTAGTTACAATGTCATGAATGACTGGTTTTCTGAATCTGAACTTTGCCATTTTTGATGTCAATGTACTTTCAATCAACCTTGAAGAGTTGGGGAGACGTGTCACCACTAAATACAATCACAGAGCTACACAACATGACAAATTGTTTCATTTGCACTATGACTGTAACATTACAAATTTTCTTTAGGAATGAAATGTAGAGAAAATGTAATCTAGAGTCTAATAACTGATCCTCTAAAAGAAGCACCTAAAGGGGAAAAGAGTGATCTCATTTTAAGGGTTTTTTTACAAAACAAATTATGGGTTATGTGTTGCACACTTAATTTTAGGTACTTTAAATTGCTTAAGTCAACTCTTCTTGCACAGGAAACTGCTGAGAAGACAGATTAGAGGATTAAGTCCTAACCCTCATAAACTTAAAAGGAAGATCTGCCTTCCTCCTAGGATTTCCAGACAGTGAAACATATCTCACCTACTTTAGATGGCTGCAACTGAGATAGTAGAGTAAATGACAGAAGGCGGCACTTCATCAGACTGATATGAAAAAAATGTTTTAGAATAAAATTATTCACACTGTCACACAGTCATTTATTTATCATTGACTATAAAGATATCCTTGAATAATTTATTCATATATAAATGCCTGCACTGTAGATATATCTATTTGGAAAAATGGATCCAATCCAGACTCTCAACTTTGATATCTAAACCGGGACGAAAACTGATCAGCTGGGTAGCAGAAGATTCAAGTCTCTACTGGAGTTAGATTTTACTTGCCAATACAAAAGAAAATACCTATAGAAAAAGAGACTTAAAAAATCTCATTGCACAAAGCTAACTACTTGCCTGGTAGCTAATTAGGACTTGTGCGGGAAAAAGAAGTAAGCTTAAGTTCTTAGTTCAAATCAGGCAGGGAGAAGGCAAAATGTTTCACAAGCAAGTCTCCAGTACCTTCACCCCGGACTAATGGATATCCACAACACACTTTGTCACCTTCAAAAATCACAGCCTGCTCTCTGTGCAAGGTAACATTTAGAAGAGGTGCAGTGAGAGCTCTGAAGCAACACCTGAGTCAGTCAAGAGCTGGGCTTCTGCTCTGTGTAGGGTATCCAGATTTATTTCTGCACTTGCACAGTGCTAGCCGGTGGCATGACCTGAGGGGGGGAATTTTTTACTTAAACAGAAGTGCCATATCTATGTCATAAGGTATCATTCCTAGGCTCCAGCTGCCTTTCCAGAGGGGAAGAAAATCTTCCACAGGTCCTGCACCAGAGCTATCAACTTAATGGAGATATCTCAGATAGACTAGGTGAACTCAAATGTCATTAGACATTTTTTCCTCTGTTCTACCCTATGACCTGAGTTTAGGGAACCGAATCAAATCCTAACAGTGGCATCCATTAAAACACATAAATATAATTTTCCACATGTAGATACCACCATACAGAGCAGGTGTTTAAGTCTTCATTATAGTCAATGCAGACCTAGTCCGTGGAGCCTAGGCAGTGATTTAACTTAAAATATTCAACTTAATGATTGGCCAGTTTAGTTGCTTTTGATCTTAGTGGCTAGCAGCCCAAATAAGGGCACCTAACGAATGGCTGCAGTATGGAGAAAAGAGAGGAGGTCAGAAGCTGATAGAAGGAGATGCTGCCTCACTACTCATCTCTTCTGCCTCTAGAAAACAGAATTGAGCAAGAGTGATTTTAAAAGGTCCTTACTGTCAGGGATTTAGATAAGCCAGGAGGCATATGAGGCAGTGGTGGAAGTCGGTTTTAGCAGCCTTCTCAGGTTGAAGGAAGAAAAGAGTTGGAGTAGTTCAAGTGCTGCTGTTACTTGTATTATTTCCTTTGTCTGACCTCCAAAAATTTTCCTCCTCTAAACAAATCTGAAGAATCTTTTGTGTGTGTGTGTGTCCTCTTTTAGCAATCTCTCTAAGTTACCCTCTTGAGAACAGATCATCTCATTCCCAGTTATTGTCACATCACCTCAAACAATACTGAAACGAATAGTTTGTGTCTTTTTTCATTTATTTCTGATGAAAACAGTATATGCAATGACACAGTCTTTGTGTATGCCTGTATATCCCTCTGGCAACTTTTGAACTTGCTGTCTAATTTCAATCAAGACTAGAGCTCCCATAAAGCATCCCCCTAAACACAGTAAACTGGGTAAAAGAGGAATCAGGATTGAAAATTTGTAAGTTTGCTACCAATAATTCTTGATCTTGTTTGTAAAACACAGTATTGAAAATCAAATATGGCATCTTGTCTTACTTCCAAAATTCTCTGTGAGAAAGCCTTTTAGACACAGGCACAAATAGCAGAAAAGATTAGCATGATTTGATTTAAAGGTCAATCGACTAAGAGAGATGAACCCACAGGAAATTAACTTATATTCATTTATAATTGAATGTGATTGCAACTGAAGAGCATGTGATTGACATAATTTTAATGACTGCAAACATTAATGTAAATAAACTAACAGTTTATATAAGAAGTAGGTATACAGGAAAGTTACAGTTTCAAGGAGTATTATTCACTGAATTCATTCAACAGTAGACATCCAATGTGCCTTATTGAGAATCAGTTCCAGTTTTCATTGATGTATTTACAGGCTTTTAAGGTGGACTTCTCCATTTCAGGAGAACTGATTTCCTTAATATTTTCAAAGGCAGAAGAATTTCACATTTCTCTGAATGCTACTTGACTGCAAGTAAAAATGTTAACAGCTTGTGAGAGTGCTAATTAGAGCATCATAAAATTTATTGGGCTTCTTTGACACTAACTAACCAGAAGATGAAACTCAATATGTTATGAAAAGCTGAGGATTTTATTTCTGTCTTCATGGATGAGCAAGGAATCTTACAAGTCCGAAGTCAGTTTTAGTTCATATAATGCCACTTTTTATGTTACACGTCTTTTTATTATATTCTTGTATACTTCCATGTTCCAGAGACACTTATCACTGGCAGACCTGTTAGATTTCGACTGGAATAGGTAAACTCCTGTCTGCCTTTTCCTCATTCAACTCTTCTCGACACAAGGCACATAAGCCTACAAACATCTACCTATACTCAATTAATAAAATTAACAGAAGACATCCATTGTGATAGACATAAATATGTACATAAATGTCCACAGCAATGTAACCCAAATAATGACTTGGGTTTTGTAGCTGTACATACACATACAAATGGGGACACAACTTGTTATTCATTTTTGAGCAGATGCTTCGTTCATACCTTTTCTGTTTTGGTGGTTGTCTCTACAGTGCCTTAAAGACAGGGTTAAAGATACAACAACTTTGCTTTCTCAGTGAGAAAGCATTGAAGCTTGAATAAAGGAAGTAGCTATGCCTAAATTTTAGGTATCTAGTCAGAGCTGGTTAAGATAATTTCATATACCGCTGATGGAATTAAGTAAGACGCCATGAAGGTCTCAGGGAAGAGATGCCGTCTGTTTCATTTCTGTTATAGAAGTTTGCAGACAGGATCTTCCTCTGCACGCCTTCACAGGTATCCACCTCTTTTTGTTGGCCTTCATATGCATGTGTGGGGTCATACATGGTGTGGTCAAATACACATGGCACAGGCAGTCCCACAGATACCACCTCTTCTCTCAGTGTCAAAAATTCCCATGCAGGTTCAATTCCCTGTTAGATAAACTGGGACTCCACATTCTTGATCCAGACATGGCAGCAAGTGAATCTTTATGGAATGATGTTGGTTGGAAAATAAAATTTTCATGTTATATTTCAGAAACAGTTTTTCATATCAGGCTTCCTGTTTCAACATCTACATGACATGGCTAAGGTACCCTAGGGTTCAGCTCATCGCAACTCCCACTGGTTTTTTTGCTATATTTGGGGGTGTTAAAATCTGTCTAACTTTTCTTTAAGTTAAGAATTCAATTTAGGCCAATTTTTCTTAAATGGGACACAAGATCTTCTAAAAACCTGACATCAGTTGCTCATGTCCATTGCTTTGAAATCTGCATCTTAGTATCTGGAAACTATTAAAAGTTTATCTTGTTCTTCTTATCATTTACTTTCTCTAGGAAAATGGTTGATGCTTGGTTTCAGTCTACCTGTTGTACTTTTAACTGTTTGATGAAACAGCACTCCTGAAATAGACAGATAAAAGCTCATCTTCCTTGTGTAGCCAACAAAGCCAAGTAAGTTCTTTAAAAATTATCTGTTATTTATCTGACTTTTAAAAACAGGCAAAAATAAAAAAACCCACAGTTTTGAAAATTTTGAGTAACTCACTTTTTTAAGCCGAAAACCATTATTATTTGCAGGTTTTTTTTCATCTACATTGTCTGTATCACAGTAGGACTTGGAAGTATCTTTGGAATATTTGGGGGTTTCCTCATGAATTATTCAGACTGTATTCAACTACACAGGGAAATTCTCAAAAGCGATTAGAAGGACTTTTAGAAGAAAATTTAAACATTTCCATTAATTTATCTAACAAGCTAGTAATTTGTTTATTTTTAATACACATGCATTGGAAGTGACAATGACAACTGGGGACTGTTTTAAATGTCAAATTGCTTAATTAATTTTTGTATCAAATTAATCATTTATGTTTTAATGCTCAGAAGGCATAGTACCTGTGTAGAAGGGCTGTTTTCTCAGTACACGAATACCAAGATATTTACAGTTTTATTTTTATTATGTAAATCATCATGCTAATCTATATAACACAAAACCCTAACCTGCATTGTGTAAACATTTTTATTAATTTTCCTGATAGCAGAAAGCTAAGTCCTTTTATGAAGAAACACTGAGTAAGAGTCTTATGTAAATGTCCCACAAACTTTGTTTTAATGACTGCTTCTACTTACACATCAGATGTAAAAACTGAGCACTTTTCCGATAATGCTGATTTCACTTTAGCTAGTATATGGATATTTTGGTCTACTTGAAAACTTCTTAAAATTCTTCTACTGACACATCTGAAATAGAAACATGAAAAATATCCCTAAAACCATTATCCATCACATAAGAAAAAGAATTGAGTTTGCTTCCTCAAAAAACAAGTATTATTATCTCACCTGCACAGTAATACCAAGGAAACCATTGCCTATGAAAATTGTGACTTGGGCCCTGAAAATGAAGAGAACTTTTTAGCGAAGATCAATGTCATTTCTAATTGACTGGTTAATATTTTCATGTTCGTATTTTCAAGCTTTCTGCAAGAGCCAGAAAGGTTAAATATGTCTTTATTTTAAGAAGACTTGAACATGAGGAAAAATTTCAGGAGCTAAGACTTTAAGAACACCAAATATCCTGAATCTTGAACACACAGAAATTACATAAATTGAGCCATATGAAAGGCTTGAATCAGGAACTCCTGGGAAGATAGCGTTCAGGAGGTCTAACCAGGGCACGTTTCATCAAAACCGACTACGGAAGAGAAAGTGTGAAATTGCCCAGATGTAAAGTGCTTCAAATACACAAAGCCAACAAAATGAATTCTTTCTAGCTCCTTCAGCTGCTACAGCTACACTATCTTCAGAAAAGGCTGCGATTATAAAGTTATTCCCTATTTACTGATATGTTTAAAACAATTGTTTTAAAATCTATCAATACAATCGGACCTCTATGCTTTTTCATGCTACTGCTATGCTTTACATATGTTACCATAAACCATATTAAATGACATGTCTTACAGCCTAAGGCAAGAATATGCACAAATTAGGAAACTGAAAAAATTTCTAGAAATTTTCCATCTTCTCAATGGACTTGTGAGGGATAAAATGCACAAAATATATTATGAAGGAGTGAATGTTTACGGTAGAAAGAAACAGTAACATTATTGCATGCTATTTACCCTAGAAAGATATTGTTCCAGGAGCCATGTGCAAATGAGCTTTCAGCACAAAGAGACTCGACTAGAAACAGTGAAGTAGCATATGTGGTGTTTTGCTGACAATTAAATTTTTTTTCTGGTCTCATAAGCATTATTATTCCCTTATCCCCAGTTGTCAAAGGCAACAGAAACACTTGTTTTTCAGCGATAATAATAAATTGTCAGGACAAGATGTGAATCACATCCGAATTTCTTGATTTATAAACTTACGCACCACGTGTAAAGAGGAGAGAGAATTATTTATATTGTTGTATTTTTGAAAGTTGTTTTAATCTTTTATTTTGGCAGAACAAATATTTCCTGTATCCTTGGAACAAATTTTTCCCACACCACCGCAGACTGCTGATGTGGTCTTGGTCAACATAATGCTCATTTTCACTTAAATATATACACTTTTCTTTGTATGAAAAGCAGTTCTGTTATAGAATCAGTTATCTGATTTCCTTCTTACATCAGTTCCTTGTGCTATATGGCTGTTGTCACAGAAATACATTTTATGACAAAGCACTTGTAATCTGGAAAACCGCTGTTTTCATTGGTAAGTGTAATCTTTTTTTAAATGTTGCAAGCATGAATGTTTCCCACAGCCATCCACATACTTCTCTACTCTAGACATGTAAATGGCCCTGGGAAAATACAGTTGCACTCAATTCCAGCAGTATAAAAGAGTTGTGGCATCCTTTGGCTTCGCATGCATTAAAAGAAGGGAAAGCTTTTCTCCAAATTTCTGCAAGCTCTTCAAAAGAAATCCATTATTTATGTAGACACTAAAGCAGTAATGGTATCATGTTACCTTTCTGTGTACCCTTGAGCTTAAAAAGAGTGGTTTGGCATTCAAGTCATAATAAAAGCTCAAGGGTGGAGTGCTAGACAAAACATAACCAATAGAATAAGTAATAAGGAACAGGCTACAAGACCAAACAGCAATAGCAGTCTGTTTCCTTTTTTATGATGATAAAATAAGGTGCACGCACACATGCATGCACACAGAGGATGCCAGAGTAATTAATTCTACATCCCCACTTCTGAAGTAGATGCCAGCTTGTTTGATTTGTTATGATCTTATGTACAGCCAAAGGATGTCTCCACCTATGCTTGCAACCATGGGAAGCTTCAACAGGCTTTCACAAAATCCTAGGCATTTTATATCCCAAAAGAGGTTTTATGCAGCTCTGAAGGTTGCATTTTTTTTAATGACCAATAATCAACATTTGTATGTATGTTTGGAACATTTAAGGATTATAGTTAGAACAGCATAAACATTCATGACCCTTGTCCTAAGGTCATTGAATATTTCACTGTACAGATATATTAGTCCATCGCAAAATATAGATATAGTCATAGTGTTTTGGTAACTCCTAGTTATCAGAATCTATTAGTTACAGAAAATGGTCATGTAATACTGTAAAAAATACCCTTCTAAAATGCGGCACTATTCACTCTTCTGTATTTACAACTAGACAATGTAAAACCTTCCTCCTTGCTGTTCCTACCTTAGTGCTCTTGCATGTTCCTTGAGACATATTTTCTCTTAATACTTCTAATTAGTATTGTAAGTACCATGCAGCTGTAACAAAATCAGCAGTGTGGTGCCGTATTCTAGTTCCACAGTAAAGAACAGAGTGTATGTGTTAACCATAGAGCAGGCATTTCAGAAGAAATCAAATTTGCTTAAAGAAAAAGATTCCTGGGACCTCTTCATAGCCATTACCATTTAGAATATGTCTCTGACTTAATCTATGCACCAGACAACACTAGTCAAAGCATCCTTCTTTTCCACTTGTATGATAACGAAGTGAAGATTAAGCAAGGTGACCTGCTATCCTTAACCAGGTTGTGCTCTCCTGCAGAAGCTAATCCACAGGGAAGAAAAAAAAGGAAAAAAGAAAAACAACCCAAACCCCACACATAGAACACGCTAGGTTATTATCTAGTTAAGAAGATACTTCCACTGCACTCCTATTGGCTCTTCCTTTCATCACTGCAGAAACTCTGCAAGTATATGCCTGCCTGACTACCTTGCTTCATCCTTCCTCAAACACATAAAATGGTAGTTGATTCACTGACATCAAAAAAAAAAAAAAGTCATTTATAAATGTTGAATGTCTTCCTCAATACCTGAAAAAAAGTAAAATCTGAAATCTAGAAAAAAACCCTGTATTTTATTTCCAACCATGCTACTTATTGTAAACTGATTGTTCAAGCTGATAAATAACTACTTTTGACTCTCTCCATACTGTGCAACTACACAGTTACCTAAAAAAGCATTTTGGAAATCTTAGTTAAGCTAGCTTATTTTGTGACCTGTACACATTCGGATAGGAAGTTCGACTGAGCATACTGAAATTCCATATAAATCATAAGTACACACAAGACTAACAATGACAAGACCTAGACATCAAGTGATCGCATCTGTGATCTGTGGACAAAAGATTTTACAGAAGCTCAATATTTTGTTCTTATTATTAGAAGGATTTGGTTAATGTGTAATGATAAGCTCATCATCATAACTTCCAATACTATATTAATATTTAAAAGTGGTAGGTTTTAATCAGGAGATGCAACTTGCCTTCTCTTAGGGCTTAAAATCTTAAATAATTTTACTTGAATACACCTTAAAATAACAGAAGTATCAGCAGAGCATAGGAAGGAAAAAAGAATGGCATTACAGTGTAGACTTTACATATTTCAGTTATTTAACACAATGCATATTATCAAGGAATGTTAATTATATCCTCCATTTCCTCATGTGTTCTTTTCAGAATCTACTTGTCTGCCTCCTTTAAATATGTTTTTTAAAAAATATTAATAAATCAGTTCAGCTATTTGGTTTTTTCTTACAAAATTGTATGGTAGTCATTTAAAAAAAAAAAATCCTTATTTTCTGACTCCTGCTTTCTCCTTTCTGTTTCATGGTTCTCTGGGTAAATCTTTGGTAACTTCATACCTGTTTTTAAAACTTTGTCTATTGATTGTGTGAATAATTTGCTTTGAAAAGATTCTATACATAAACAGTTATTTACAATGCCAACAATAAATTGTAAGTACTTAATATCCGTTACCTCTCTCAATTACAGAGTCTTTTCACAGAATCACAGGGGTTGGAAGGGACCTCTGGAGATCATCTAGTCCAACCCTCCTGCCAAAGCAGATTCACCGAGAGCAGGTTGCACAGGAACGCATCCAGTAAGGTTTTGAATATCTCCAGAGAAGGAGACCCCACAGCCTCTCGAGGCAGCCTGTTCCAGCTCTCTGCCGCCCTCAAAGTAAAGAAGTTTTTCCTTATGTTGAGATGGAATTTTCTGTGTTCCTGTTCGTACCCATTCCCCCTTGTCCTGTTGCTGGACACCACTGAAAAGAGTCTGGCCCCATCCTCTTGACACCTGCTCTTTAGATATTTATAAGCATTGATGAGATCCTCTCTCAGTCTTTCCTCCAGGCAAAATAGACCCAGGTCCCTCAGCCTTTCCTCATAAGAGGCTGTTCCACCCCTCTAATCATCTTTGTAGCTCTACACTGGACTCTTTCCAGCAGTTCCTTGTCTTTCTTGAACCGGGGAGCCCAGAACTGGACACAGGACTCCAGATGCGGCTTCACCAGGGCACCTGTACTGGTGCATGGGGTTATTCCTCCCCAGGTGCAGGACCCTACACTTGGCCTTGTTGAACTTCATGAGGTTTCTCTCTGCCCAACTCTCCAGCCTGTCCAGGTCACGCTGAATGGCAGCGCAGCCTTCCAGTGTGTCAGCCACCCCGCCCGGTTTTGTGTCATCAGCAAACTTGCTGAGTGTACCCTCTATCCCTCCATCCAGGTCATTGATGTATATGTTGAAGAGGACTGGACCCAGTACTGACCCCTGGGGAACACCGCTAGCTACAGGCCTCCAACTAGACCCTGTGCCACTAATCACAACCCTCTGAGCTCTGCTATTCAGCCAGTTCTCAATCCACTGTCCATTCATCCAACCCATACTTCCTGAGCTTACCTATGAGAATGTTATGGGAGACTGTGTCAAAAGCCTTGCTAAAGTCGAGGTAGACAAAGTCCACTGCTCTCCCCTCATCTACCCAGCCAGTCATGTCATCATAGAAGGCTATCAGATTGGTCAAGTGTGATTTCCCCTTGCTGAATCCATGTTGACCACTCCCAATAACCTTCTTTTTGGGAGGATATATGGAGGTAATTTAAGTTCTCTCACTTCTATATTTATCATATGATCCTGAAATGGGAACGCCATGAATATTTAAGGTTTTGAGTTGGTTTTGTTTAAATAAATCTATTCAAGAGGAGAGCCATCTTAATGAGTAATGCAATGCTTCATGTAGGTACCTCAGCTTCCTCAAAAGACCAGTAAAGAATCCAGAACAGCCAGGACAATTGCATTGTAATAGATTTCAGCACTCAATTTCTAGTAGTTTATCAAGGTATAAAAAAAATTGCTTAAAATCCCTGTGGTGCAGGAATGCTTGCCTGTGCACACATATCAGCTAGAAGAAGACCCTTTCAGCCTTTCACGCACTTCAAGAATGAACTCCATCAAATAGCATGGCTTTTCACAGTTGCTGATCGCTGACATTTCAGTGATGGGTCATCAGTTCACCAGCTTGCTTAACTGCAGTTAGTTTTGAATGCTTTGATAACAGAGTTTAGGTTTTATTGCCATTTGCAGCTAGACCAGTTTTCTCAAATGTTGATTTTTAACTCATCTAAATAGATTAATGTCTGGCTTCAAGGTAAGTGATACTTGATTCATAGTTCTGCACAATGTCATTCCCTTGAAAGGAACTGCAGGAAATAGGAACATCAAGGATAATTGTTTTGTAATGGGCTTCAGCTCTCAGATCCACTCTTCTTCAAGTTTCAAAAGCAAAGACTGAGCCCCAAGGGTACAGGAAAGAAAAGCCACTGCCTACCAGTCAAATAGTAGAAGCCCTCTTCTCCTCCTTTCCTTTCTCACACTTCAAGAGTAACATCTAACATACATATGAGCTGTGTACTGTGAGCATTTGGACCAAAAACTACCCGTGTAGAGTCAGTGATGGATCAAGATTTAATTTGTTACAGAAGTTCTTTGATAAAGCAAACAGAAGAAATAAAACTGTAAGGCTGGAAATGGGGCGGGTTTTTAATCACTTTATCAGTCCTCCAGAAGGCTGATCTTGGTCAAGTTATTAATTTAAGTACCATACAGCAACTATAACTAATTAGTAATCTCATAGCGCATTTTCCTTCAAACTCAGCCTGCTGGTAGGAGGTAGACAGCACTGCCATTGGCAAGTAGAAGTGCTCACTTTTTGTGCATAATACAGTAGGACTGCTGTTCTTTCTCTTGCATCATATTTGCATTATGAGACTTTAGGAAAAAAGATTCTCCTATGATTAACTAGCTAGCTCCAGTGCTAAAAGTAGTGCAGACTACAGTTTGCAGTGCTTTAACTTATAGCGTAGACTACCTCTATTGCAGTTACATCTCAGGGCAAAGTGACATTAGAAAAGCATGCTGTACAACTTGTCACCGATATGGATGTGCAATATTGATAATCTCTTAAACTGGCAGTAATCTTAGACCTGTACTGACAGTACCTATTGTTAAGCTTTTGTCTGAGATGCCTCTCTCCACCCTGACCCACAAGAAGAAAGGAATGAGCCAAAAAATTGTAAACAATATTTTATATTAAGATTAAATTTCCTCGTTGCCCTAACTGCTCATATTCTACTCTATCCACATATCAAAATGGCAGCCAAATTTACCTGTGAATAATATTATTTTAAAAAATAACCAATTTGCTTTAAAAGTATACCCCAGAATTTTCAGGGTGAAAAAAATAATTAAATATAATTTCCATATATATACTTGGTTACCAAAATGAAGTGTGTATATACATATAGATACATGTATATTTTTGACAGAAGCCTTTGAAGCATTCAGAGTAAATTTTCACAGGCAGAAAAAATTTCCAGTAAAATAAAAAAGATGCATGTTCAGATTTAACGTATTCATAACTAACAAGGAAATCCATGCAAATTTGCATCTGAGTATTAAAATTAAAAAACTAAAAATACAAAAGAGTATTCGCACACAGTTCACTGACTGACATTCAGACTGCATGATTTAACAGAAATGCTGTAGTAGGATTATTGGATAGAGGTTTTCCACTCTAAAAGCCTAAGTACAAAACAAATGACTTGCATGCTGTGCTTACATTCAGGTAATAGACAGAAATGGTTGCTCACTCAGGGGTTCCCACTCCGACTGATTGCAAAGCTAGCTGGTGTTTATGACTCTCCTCCACTTGTGCAGCATCTGCTTTGTTCTTTTTCCCTACTGACATGATTTTCCTGACTTGTTCAAATAAACATTGTTTGCTCTTTGCCCACTCACTGTTAAGAAGTCCAACCTTATTTTTGCCTGCTGGAGAAGCATGCTTCTGTGTGCCAGCCACAAAACCTCCTGAGTTACTATTGGTGTAAGGGCTGGCCCCATATGGCTTGAGGAGACCTCAAAATACTGCCTCCCTTCACACCTGCTTAAAGCCCGAGCAAGATGAAGGGTTAAATATATATTTAATAAGAATATGCTATCATAACTGCTTGAGATGTGCATCAAGACATCATACCATGTGTCAGACAATTAACATTGAGGTTTTGAAGTGCTGATATGCAAAACCCAGTAACAATATCTTTCCTAGTAGCCTTCATGGTCAATTAGGAGAGTCTGAGGATTGCATAGTGAGTCCACAAGCGATAGCATCTCACACTCTTCTTCAGTACTCTGTGAATGTTATTTCCTTCTGAATATTAATGTTCTATTAATTAATGCTCTATTTTCTGATATGTCCGTATAGACAGTTGATGGTATGCAAGGTTATTCAAAATGATTCATGAAAAGGGTTAAAGAATTGGTAGAGCGTCTTTTCATCTTCACTGACGGAGTATCAATGATGTTTCATTAAATCAGATTGTTATGTGAGAACCACAGTCAGAAGAAACCATGCTATAAAAATAACTAAGTCTTTGAACACTTCATTTCAACAACCATCTTGCAATTTGGCATTGAATCCTAAAGATTCCCTTCCCATAGTTAAGGCCACTGTAATTTTCTAACAGGTGCAACATCTATGAAATTGAATGTTTTGGGTACAACAATGCACTGGTAGATTTTGGCCTCAGTGGATAATTTTGTATCTCTGGATACTCTGCAATTTTATACTCTACGAAATTAGGCTATTAAGCTTTAACCAGCCAGCCAGTTGTACTGAGCTTTTGAACAGTACATCTTGAAAAGGGAAACTACAAGATCATACTGAACTACGGAGCAGCAAGCCAACAGAGCCACCCTAGTGGGAGAAAGGAAGCAAGATTAATTTTGGAAATTACTCTATTTCTACAACAAAACTAATCTCAGGAGAGCTGCCAGAACAATCAAAACTACGTTCATGCTGTCAAGGTGTTAGGATGGATTTAAGTAATCCTGAACTCCTCTGCAGTGGTTCACACAAAGTGATACAAAGATAGAATTCAGAGCATAGATGCACAATAATAAATGTCATGGAAAATACACAGAGTTAAGCAAGGGGAAAGGGAAGAAAAAAGAGACAGAGAACCAGAGAGATTGTTATGAGAGAAACATGTCTAGAGAAGACACAATAACTTTATGCAAACAATTATACAAATATAAAGAGGGCAGGACTCAATTATTCATACTGACTACAGTAGGAAATAAAAGACAAATACAGCATAAAACTATTTGTACGTAAAATAAAAGGAAAATAATTTTTTTAAAAAAAATTAAGCACTAAAATTAGCACTACAAAGAAGATTACAATGATTAAAAAAACCTATTCTGGGGGTTTTCTTATTAGGAGGGTTTGGTTTTTTTTTTTGTTATCATGGAAAGAGTAAAAAGAGTTCAAACTAATCCTGCCATTAGAAAAAGAGACTTGATTGTCATTACAGTAATTTCTTTCTGACCTAACGGATTGCACAGTAAGTTCAGGGTGCAGCTAAAAAAAAATGGTATTTGCAATATCATATAATTCAGTGACCTATGGCAAAGTGAAAAAATGGTCAGTTACTTTAAATCATTCTGTGCAGGCCATATGCCCTTTTTAAATGTTGCAATATCTAGATTATGTACTTAGAATGGCAGCTAGATTATGGTCTACATCATTCTTCACTTTCTTTGGGGTAAGTAAATCACTATCATCACGAGAACGTAAGATAAATAGCCATGCTGGCTCAGAAGAAAGAGTCACCTCAAAACAGGCACTGTTATGCCTCAGGTCGAAGCACTGAGAAAGAATGCCTAATCTGCAGTTTCAGTAATATTCAGCACAAAGTCTTCTTGAGGTGGTGGATTTATTCGCACCTTGATGTTTAATAGCCCATGTATTCAGAAGATTTTTTTCGTACAGTCTCTTTTAGAAACTGGCAATTGTCCTAAACTCTCTTTTCTCATGAGAAATCCCTCTTGTCAGGACTGATCTACAGAACTTGAGTCTGAGGTCTGTTTTGTTTTGTTGGTTTGTTTTAAATCCATTGCTACTATTCTGTCGCTGTTTTTTTTTCTTTAGTAATGTGAGTGCTACCATTTCATGACCACTTTCACATAAATTGCCTTCCCCAGTTCCCGATTTTCAATCAGTCATTGGGGCTTAGTCAAAATCAAATTAGAATCAAATCTAAAATAACTGATCTTGCTTACCAACCCTTGATATTTTCTTTATTACTTCCTCACTTTACAGGAACTTTGGGAGTACCTCTTTAAAAAAAAAAAAGATCTGATGTAATGTTTCTCCAACAGGAAATCAAGTAATGGAAGTTTATTGTTATTACCAGTCCCACCTTCTGATATTTATCCTGTGTTCAAAGAAAAACATAATCTACCTACTAGTGCAGGGATCTAGGACAGACTTCTCCCACAACATCTCTCAGTTCCCTTCCTTTTATGTTTCACTCAGCAAATCTCACCATGCTTCTCTCATATCTCGGGAGTGCTCTATATACGCTTTCTTCTTGACATCTTTCCTCATCAGGCTCTATACTAATATTCCAATCCTGACCTTATCTCACCAAATCTAAGTGATGCCAAAGGGCTACTTTGTTTGCAGTTTGTGTACAATAACATTAAGATTTCTCTTTGGGTTTTTTTCCTATAACAATGCACAGATAAGTAAGATTTCAACAAGATATGTTGTTATGTCCCCTTGTATCTCTTTGATAATTTTGGAGCCATTTCTGTTCTTTTTCTCAGCAAGATTTCAATCTATGGGTCAAACTGTTTTACTTCTTCGTTTTTTTTTAAACATGACCTTTTTAACACACTTTGTCACTCATTTCCTACCCATACTTTAAACTTCAAACTGATTCATAGCTCAGTGACCTTCACCTATCTCAGCAGATAAATCACCATGTTTCCTGGCAGTCATCTTTCATGGAATATCATGCAGTGAAATATAGGAAAGAATTATCAAGGAAATACCAGGGAAAACTGATTTTGGAGGATCCTTAAGAATTTCTCTTCACAAGGGAAAGCAGAGTCACTCAAAAAGTTAGTTTTACTGTTGAGTATATGATGACAACCTCACTTTTTCTAAAAGCTCATTTGCTAAAAGTGACAAAAAGGGAAACTTTCCTATTAGTTCCTCAGATTTTCTTAGCTAGCCTTCAAAAATTTCTGCTTAGGAGCTGTATCAAGGTTTTTACATGAATAACAATTTGGAAAGGACCCCCAGTTCATAAAAAAATGTAATAAATAAATGAATATGTTTAAAACTGCTTTGTGCTTCTGCTGGTCATTTCAATAAACAGGAGTATTTGTCTTGGGAACTGTGAAAGCCTGTGCCAAATGTTACATAAAACAGTCTACCAGACAGTTATAAATAAGCTAAATAGCTATGAGCTGCTGAAATTTGGTGGAACTGTGAAAAATTCATTCAGTTTCTAGACTTATCTTTGCACTTCATATGGAATAGCGTACATAAAAAATGAACACTAGAAAATAGAGGAACCAATAAAACTACAATGTTCCCAATGTTAATGTAAGAGAGCAAGAAGTAAAGCTCTCCCATAAGGAGAAGAATTTTGAAACTGGGACAGCTAACTTCTGTCAGACTGCGAAATGGCTGCCACCATCCTAAAGAGGACAGAATGGTAATGTGAAATTGCACCGTTACACGAAAAAAAAGGGCACAAAAAATGTACAACAAACTCCCAGGAAGGCCCAGAGCACAGCTGTAACATTCTGCACACTATACATATGTATCGCGTAGTCTGAAAGCTACAGATTATGAAACATTTCATTCCCCAATTTGGGAAATTACTGAGCCTCTACTAATGCTAAACCTAGCATCATTGCAGTGATAACGATGGCATTTTACAAATGTATCTGTCCAGATCTTCCTCTTTTATTTGTTATATCCCTGGAGAGTTAATGCTCAGTAGGGTTGAGGAATACACAGACTCCACAGCAAAAAATCAAAACTGCAAATAGGCAGCACATTTTAAACAAGAAAGAAGAGACTGATTTCCAGAAATCCTTTACAACTTCAATTCCATATAAAGGTGATGAGTGACTGAATTCTAAATAAATCAGAAAAATCCAACTCATTGTCATCTCAAGAGTAAGACTTATTTAGTGACAACAACATATTTAGACTCACTTTTTCCCACATTTTCAAAAGAGTGTGGGAAAGTTTTTTCTAGTCTTAATCAGTTTTGGTTGGATGTTCAAAAAATTAAACTTGAAAAACATTTTTGCAACCAGTACAGAAGATGTTCATTTAAGCAAAATATTTCAAAAACAGACCCAAATTATCATCTTCTAAATCTAATAGGGTGAAATCTTCAGAGAGCTATACATTTGATGACATACAGAAATTATTTTAACTTTTCAAGCAGTCCTTTTTGGTATTATTTTCCACATCACAGAGAAAAGAGGGAATATGAGATCAGATACTTTTTTTAGAGAAAGAGTTGGGGTAGAAGTCATACAACACACAGACAGAGTAGACAAAAATAAATGTTACTATTACATCTCTTACTTCAGGGACTCATTCTCTCCTTTCACACCAGATGTGTGCAAAGAATATATTGCTCAGCTACTTACTCTAATGAATACTACCTCTATGAATCTGACATCATTTAGTCATCTAGCAGCCATGCAAAGAAAGAAAGAAGAAAAAAGTAATCTCTATCTCCTGGAAAATGCTAGACAGCTCTGGGTCATTCTGCAACTACATTATACTGCACAACTCCAGAATTTCTTCTTACAGAAAGCAAAATGTATGAGGAAGACTGAAGAAGTGAAGAAACTGGTGGATTTTCAGTTACAGTTTCCGTTTCTAGACCTATGTTTACACTTCACATGGAATAGCTCCACTGTAGGATTGGAAGTGGCCAGAATACTCATCCAGAAATAGGTATTTATGGTGCCGCAGACCCACTAGTTCACAGTACGTGCCAGGGAGCTGAGCCTAAGGTGCCAGCTAGGCTCTGAGACTCCATGAAAGCAAAAAAGAAAACAATGAAGGAGGTCTTTTTGCCTATGTCTGACCATGATTATGCCCCCCAAATCCCCCCAGGATTTCTATCCAAAGAACAACTCCACTAAAGAAGTGCAAAAGCCCACTCTTTCTTCTAGATCAGCCTATAAACTGGAACAAGGGCAGTCTGTTCAGGTGTTCATGCAAAGGTCCTGGAGAGAACAAGTCCTGTTATTACCAGATCCTTTGAACCCAGTACCAAGCAAAAGCGATGCAATATGTAAATTGCTCTGACAACAAAGAGTGTTTCTCAGCAGCGTGTCCCTTTCCATCCTGTAGTGATGCCTATGAAAGGCAACGAAAAGGGTAAGATCAATTGGAGGCTCCAGCTTTCTTTGTCCATTTCAGCCCTTGAGTAATTGTTAATTCTAGGGCAATCGTGACCAGGGAGTTGAAATGGTGGCTTCAGCAGACCTAGGAACATGAGCCAGTTGTCTGCTTAAAAAAAAAAAAAAAAAAAACAAGCAAAGGAGAAAGGGATTTGGGGAGATCAAGGAAAGTTCAAGGCAGATTAGCAGCCTGTGAAGCTAGTAGTCCCTCAGAGATTTACATGCTTCTCCCTCTTTTGGGCCCTATGCCTCTTGTTATCAGACACCTACAAGTTCAGTATCGTGCTCCAAGCATCAGGTATGCAAGTACATATTGCAGTGCTGCTTTCTCTACAAAATGATTCTCCACACACAAACTGTAATTCTGGTAGTGACCTGTATATTTTCGAAACATTCGTTTGCGTGACGCCCTCTTCAAAATGTCAAGGCTATGCTACAGAAACTGCTACATAGAGGCTTTCTGAGTAGGCCAGTAACCCACAGCCTTGAGGTTCAGCTGTCTGTGACCAAAGATTCAGTTTTGTGAATCACAGCTCTGTGATATTGGCTCAATTTTACAAAAACATCAGCTGCTTGAGCTGTAAGACAGTATGTAAGGTAAAGCTATGCAAGATAAGAAAAGTAAAAACAGAGAGAGAATGTTGAGAGACTGACGGTTAACAACTCAAGGATTCAAAATACTTTCATGAAAATATATAAAACACTAGGACAGAAAAGTATAGTGAATCAGAAAAAAACCCAACAAGTTCAAGGAGGAATTGTCCCAAGGACTAATGGAGCTTGTTTCTACTCTAACTGGCTGACACCTGCCAGCTAACAGGGACTCATTAGGTGGCTCAGTGGCAGTGGGTAACATATTAATGCTTAGGTCAGTAAGACGACAATCCTTGCCATCTACTATTAACAGAAAAAACTTGCCATGCTCTAGCAAGTTACATGAATCATGCTTGCAGAGACTTTTTGTACATGGTGAAAGATGCACAAACAGAAGTGGGTGGGAACGCACACAAATCAGTAAACTAGTAGGCAGAGGACACTGTTTCAGCAAGACCATCCTTCCCCATCTCGCCTGGGGAACAAGCAAAGGGGGCTGAGAGGGCTGCTGGCTGCATTCAGTAGTAATTATGGTGAGGACAGAGAAACTTATTCTCAGTACGAAGTCAGTGCCAAGCCAGCACTTCTTCCTGCTTGCTACAGGGAGATTCATTGCAGGATGCTCTCCAGGTCCAGCCCAGTACCCCAGAAGTTTTCCCTGTAACCTGCAGCTGTGGTACACACTCACTGTCAATTGCGTTCTGATGTGGACTCCACAAAGAAAAAGCATTCAATGTATGGGCAAGAGATGGCTAATTATTTGTGTAGGCTATATCTAACATTACTGCCAGTCCCAAGACAATATCGTTGACTCAGCCATCCTTTGCTAGGATAAAGGCAGGGCTCAGAAGGCACCTCTCGTGGTTGAGCATTGTAAATGCTGAATAGCTCCATACATGCTTGCATGGGCCATGTGGTTGTGCTAAGATTGGCATCATCAAATATGAGACTACTTGTTAGCTACACTTACATCACCTGTGAAACCCAATCTTGGTTTGGCCAGCAGTGTTTTAACAGAAATGTGTGACAGGAGATACTGTCAATGAAAGTCACTGAGTTAGGAGTTGATTAAGTTTTATAATTATGCTGCGTTGCTGTACTACTTTGCACGGTTCATGTTCTTCAGTGTAGCCTTTCCTAGAGTCTAAACAGGATTTACCTGTGGTGGAGAAGGTTTCCCTCCTGGCATCTGTGGTCAGCTTAGGAAATAAGAGGGAGAAAGTCCTGCCTGGACTGTAGAGTTTGCAGGGGACAAATATAAACTAAACTGAAACAAAACAAAGGTGTCCACTGGGGGATCCTTATTCATTTAACTGAATTGAACTTCTATTTACAAACAGGGCCTCTGCCTTGTTTGATCTTACAAATCATTTCAGAATCTCTGAGTAACAGATTTGCATGCAGCGAGTTAATTTATAAACTTTTGCAATGAAACTGTTTTCTTATAATTTTTGTACAGCACTTAGCAAAATAAGATGCTAGTTTCTGCTATGTTTTTTTTTACATTTTCCTGAATTGCAAATTATTACTATTAATGTTGTACAGTATATACTGACTTTACTATTCTAAAAGTCAAGCCTAGAAGGGTTCCATGGAAAAAGGTTTTATTCAGTCTTTATATACATGTATGTGTACACAAATTAAGGTAATCTCTCTAGAAGGCACCTGAGCATGCAACTTGGGGAAATGTTGATCCAGTTGTCTTTAGCACAAACAAGGGCATGAAGTGGGATAGCTGGTTATTGAACACTTGTATTCAAGTTTCACCCTGTTTTGCTTTTTTTTAAATATAATTATTTACAGTCACACTCTTGCTCAAAATGAAGGTCAGTGTAACAGACAGAGTACAAATAAAAAGCTGAAAAACTTTCAATTGTTAAAAAGTACACAGAAACCTTCCACTTTCAAACCATTCATCTCTGTTGCTGGAGGTGATGTTTTTGAGGCAGTGGGGCAGTGATGAATGATGCACAATGATAACTGAAGAAACTATTGAATCAGGTGCAGAGAATTAAAGACACACTGTAATGACAGTCCTGCAACAAATATCTGTCAAAGCCAATAAGCCTGGGGCTTGTTCTGATTACAGACCGAGAAGCAATAAGGTTATGGCAACTGTATGCTTTCAGACACTTCTTTGCTGTCATTTACAAACCTGGGGGATCTTTTTAGTCATCAGCCTCAACTTTCAGTTCATGTTAGAGGGTTTTTCATTTTGTCTGTGTAATTCTACCTTTTTCCCTCTTCTGTTAAGATCTGATAATATGCTTTTCACTTGCATACAGCTATCAGAGGCCTCCAGACACACCTGAATCTTTAGGACAAGCAGGGGGTCAGATTCACCTCCCTCGACCCGCTGGCCATGCTTCTTTTGATGCAGCCCAGGATGCGGTTGGCCTTCTGGGCTGCGAGTGGACATTACTGGCTCATGTTGAGCTTCTTATCCACCAACACCCCCAAGTCCCTCTCCTCAGGGCTGCTCTCAGTCCATTCTCCACCCAGCCTGTGTTTGTGCATGGGATTGCCTCGACCCACATGCAGGACCTTGCACTTGACCTTATTGAACTTCATGAGGTTGGCATGGGCCCAACCCTCAAGCCTGTCCAGGTCCCTCTGGATGGCATCCCTCTCCTCCAGCATGTCAACCACTCCACACAGCTTTTTGTCATCGGCAAACTTGTTGAGGGTGCACTCAGTCCCCACATCAATGTCACCAACAAAGATGTTACATAGTACCGGTCCCAGTACTGACCCCTGAGGAACACCACTTGTCACTGCACACCACTTGGACATCGACCCGTTGACCACAACTGTTTGAGTGCAGCCATCCAGCCAATTCCTTATCCACTGAGTGGATAATCCTTCAGTTAAAGGATTTGCACCTGCTACTTTATGGATCTAAAGTAGTCAAAGGTGAGGAAGAGGGTGACCCATACCTTGTGTGTTAAAGCTGGGCTATTTTACAGCTGGAAGCATCTGAAGATGCAGATGGAGAAAAAGCAAATTGCAACACGTCTGTTGCTTCAGTGTTAGACATGTAGCCCTAAACTAACAGTTAGGATGGCTGAACACTGGAAAACACTGCCATCGTCATCCTTCTACTTGATGATGATGTCTGAGACAAAATGAAGACAAGGACAATGCCAAAATGCAAAGTTCAGGGATTTCCAACCTCAGAGGTCAGATACCAGCTCTGAAGCTGGAGGTACCAAAGATCTCCCTGCTATATCACAGAGCAAACTGCTGCACTCAGTCACAGCTGAACTCTGGTAAGACTGCACTGGGTACAGACATTTTCTCCAGAAAAACACTTTTCCCTGAGACATTTGTGTAGGGCCTGGTCTAGTTGGCTGGTAGTTGGCCCTGTGACTGTGTAAACAAATGCAAATCCAGCTGAAAGTCCTTGAATTTAATATGTCAGATTGGAGAGGATTTGAAAAACTCTTGTTTTCTTGTTTCTTATTGACTAAGGCGTACAAGCATCTAGCGTCCTGTCTATTTAGAATACCAACACATGAATGAAACTTTCTTCCACACAATATACAGGAGCTAGATGCCAAAGTCTTCCCCTCCCAGTACTGAGGATCTATATTGCAGCACTATACTGCTAAATATCATAACGTTTAAGGCTTTTTTTAAGAACTAGTCTTATAAAAATGCTCTTATTACAGTATAAAGTTTAGGAACTTAGCAAGTGATGGAACCTGCAAAACCTTATTAAATCTGAAACCTGAATTATCTGTCTGGCCAAAACTGTATGTAGAGGACATGATTCTTGGTGAATGAGTTCTAAAATAGTGTCCATCGTTGAAGAAGTTAAAGTGAATTACAGTCAATTCAGTCAGCTTCATGTCTCACCATGTAGCAGCAAAAGCAGCTAAGCAGCCTTTCACAAGCTCATTTTACAGAAACATGGATTAATTCATAGGGAAGTGACTCCTCAAGGTGTCAGGACAAATCAGCCAAAGGGTTAGAGGTTGACATGACTATGACATTCTGTTCCCATTCATCAGCGGCAAAATTTCTGTTGATAAAAGTGAAGACAGAACTTCATCACAAAAATCATTACTCCCAAATATTAAAAGACATACATTTTCTGTAAGTACTAGTACATTATTTGATTTTAAAAACCCACATTTTGCAGTCTGTACTTTCAGAATCATAATGAATGACTTTGACTCAATATGAACAGCCAAGGAAGCAGTTTTTCTTCTACATAATTTTAATATATTGGTCAGCAACTTCTGTCATAAATGCTGAAAAGACATAAGCTTAGGATTTCATCTTCACATAAAGGCAGCATTGTACTCTTCCAATAGCATGTGCAGGAAGTTAATCGGAAACTAGCAACGTATTTCATTTGTGCTTACTCTGCTGTAAATTGAAAAATATAAAATAAATGAAAACAGTACCAAAGGTAAGGCAGCAAATTGCACATTATTCCACTGACGAAAACAAAGATCAAAGTTCATTGGTTTTCTTTTCTTTTCCTGACTATCCAGAAAAAGACAGTAGAGCTTAAAAATATAGTTTTTAATTCTCCAGAATAAAACAACATATCCCAAAGACCGAGGAAACAGGAAAACACAGTATGGTGTAGAAAACTCAGCATCACTACAGAGACTGGGGAGAAATATTCCACTAATAAGTAATCCCCTTTTCAGCCAAGAATACTCGTTGTGACATTGAAAAAAATGTTAAGAATTTTACCTATAGGTGTATTGAGAATGCATTTCATTGCAAAATGAACACTGAGAAGATAATGTAACAAATGTCAGAGCCTTTTGAACAGAAGTAATATACTGTGACTAGCCTTGATCTAGATTTCCTGTCCTTTTTTTCTTCAAATATCAGGTATTTCCATTTTAGAGCATTTTATATTTGCCTACAAATCATTTGGTTATTCTCTGGTTTAACCAAAACCCAGAAGGGAATAATCATGGAAGTTTTCCTGGTTTCTAGCCACTGTTTTAAACATTTCTGTCCAGTGGCTCACTACACAGATTTTTACCACTTTCATGAGTGTTAATAGAGCAAATTAACAGGTCAAATGTCTTTTTTTTTTTTACATCTATGGAGCGGTAAGGACTGTGGAATTAATCTACAGGAAATTCACTTATACAATTTTGATTGGAGGTTCAGTGTTCCATGCCATGTTGTGATAAAAATGCCTAATTTCTATCTCCTACCTGTAAAGTTATCCACTTGACTATGAGAGCATTGCACTGTAAAATGAAGGAACATTTTTTGCCCCCACTTCACAGGCAATCTGCAAACTTAGGCTCTAGAGTACTTTGAAACTAATCCTTCAATTAATCTCACATTTCACAAAGTTATCATAATAATAAATCAACACTCATATAACATAACAGTTTTCCGTCCAATCATTTAGAGAATTTTACAGAAGCTGATAAATACGATACTGACTTAAACTGCACCAACACTGTTGGAACACATGCTGAAGCGGTAGCTAACAGTAGGTTTGGATTTCCTCAGTTGATGGAAAGCGTGAGAGGTGGTAGTCTTTCTGGGTGTAGCGTGCAGAACAGTAAAAGTGTTTGGTAGCATTCTACATATCTGAATAATTCATTCTGCTAAAAGTGGTATAGTATTCAATGAAATAAAATATGTTTTGGTCTGATTCCAACAATTTCTTATGACATGGGTAAAGAGAAGGAGGAAAATGTAAGGATCTGCACAAAGGGTTGGGATCACATTGCAAAGAAAGCAGGGCATTTATTTACAAATGAAATGGAAAAGATAACAAGGAGGAAATTCAAGAACAAAGGGAGAGCCATAGAACAATATATATCTACAACCAGCCATATGAAATTAATTGAATGTGGTGTCAGTTGGACAGAAACATCTCACACACATCTCCATAAATATTACACTCATATTAAGAATTATTTATGACTGTGGCACAGGACCTGACCTGCCATGCATGGGTTATGACGGAAATTATTGAAGAACTGGTACTCACTATAATCAAAGAACAGATACAGATGTACTATCATTAGGCCTAATGGGCTTCAGATCAACTTTCTAATTTATGTCTGTTTTGGCATTATTTTGTCAGTAACTACCAGCTGTAAAGAAGGAAAATCCTTTTCATTTTTACTTCTACGCAAGCAATGGGATAGTTAGAATCAACATCAAATGCATTGCCAATAAACCACCAGCCTGTGGGTGATTCTCAACTACCTGGGCTGATAGCTATGTCACTGTAATTTAGTAGTTTCATGATGAAGTGATACTCCCTGAAGCAGTCAAAGTGGTAGCTTTAACTTTTTAAGTTGTAAAATGCTTTACCCTGAATTTCCTTTTTAGAATAAAACCTAGCCAAAGGGATAAGGGGTAGCTGGCAAAGGGTTGTGAAAATAAGTGGCTGCACATCATTGTCAAAAGACTGATATTTTTACGAGTTGATAACTGTTAGCACCTCATTCCAATATGATTTTTTAAAAATTGTTTGTGAAGTTGCTGTTAACTGGAAATAAAATTATTTTGCTTGTTGGACAGTAGTTTCATGCACAAACTTCTAAATAGCTGTTTTGCTCTTGTTGTGATACAACATGATGTAATTAACACTGGTGGACTGCATGAAATGACTGGTTTGGAAAATTATAACCAGCTAAGATTTTGATAGAAACACTAAAACTGGATTTTTGCAGGCTTTTCTGCCACTTGCAGATTCTTCAGTAATATTACTGATCTGTCTGCAATTTTAATCAGAAGTAGAAATACAGATGTCAATGAAACAACTTAGGTTTTACAGAAATCTTCACGAAAAGCAACATTATTTTGCATTTGACATATAGAAATTTGTTTCTACATCTCCAAAAATATTGGTCTCATAAAAGTAAGAACATATCTAGCTGTAAAATTTAATAGATGGATGCTATGCAAGATGTAAAACCGATTGGGGAATAAGTCTGGATTTTAGCAAACACTACCAAATTATATTAATGTATCTTTAAGACAGCCAAAAAGCAAACACCTCAGGCTTGATATTAAGACTGTTCACAAAGACATGCATTTTGTTTTAAATAAAAAAAAACATATTTGTGGAGTGACAGGTAATATTATTCTGAACTACTTGCATAAATCGTGGTTTTTAATTTGTAGGGCAATATACTCTACCTAAGTGATGTAAGTAGCAAATCTTTTCCTTCAGCTCTATATTAATGTTATTCAGCCACTAGGGTTTGACACTGACCTTAAATTGACTTGTTTCTGGCAAGGTAAGAAATTCTTTTGGAATCACATACAGCTTATTTCTGCTGTCCTTTAAATCATTGGTAATTTTCTACTCAGCATCAGCATAAAGAGCTTTGCCACTGTTGCTATGGGAATGTCATGTTTCTCTTCATTACACCGTTCCTCCACAACCACTGACTTACATACATCCCTCAGCAATGCATTTGTACGTTTTGCATACACAGTCATGACAACATGCATACAGTAAAGAAACGTATAAATTACATGCTGAATGTCAAAATGCCAAATCTGTTCCAGCAAGGCAATCAGAACTGAAAAAGGTGCACTGAAAAGATTTACCCTGCTCTCAAGCCAAAACCACTCCTGTGGACTTGTCTAGATATGAAGAAACAGTAATCTGAAAGCAAATCTCCTGAAGCAGTGGAAAAAGGAAGACTGTCACAGAGCCTTGTAACAAAGCTGATTTCTTGTCATCCTTCAGAGATCATAATTTTTATTCTAATTTCTTTATTATTATTTTTGGTTCTTTTTTTATCCTTTTAGACTGCATAGAAAATGGAGTGTCTGTAGATTGATAGTCAGTCCAAACACATTTTCAGCAAATTAAGTTTATATCTTATTGACAGAACATTCAGAGAACTTTACAAGTGTTATTGAGTAACCCTCCAAATACACCTTGAGACACATTAGAACTTTCCCATCAATTTTAGAGCTAGGAAAATCAAGCCAATAGTTAAATGGCTCACCCTAGGTCTGGTCGTAGGTCAGTGTCAGGAAGAGAAGATGAGAATTACGGTTCTAGTTCTGAGATCATAATGATCTGCAAATTATTGTCATGCAATTTGGTTTCATGTGTGCCATTAATTGTACTATCCATAAAGGGATTTGGAGACAAGTGATAAAAATACATTTGAGTGCAAAGACTCTAGACACTTACTAATGTAAAATGTTTTATAGCAGGCAAATCAAACTTAAAAGCTGCCACTTATAGTCACATTCATCTAGGTTTTGAGGATCCTCCTTCCCTGCTGAGGATGCTGAGAGAGTAGCTGTCTCCATTATTTTCCCATACAGCTATAATCATGTCACTGCTTTCTATGGCTGTCTCACTCCCAGAGGCCTTCCTAACCACCTCTAAATGATTTGGATGCAGTTTCTCACACATTAATATTAATACTTAACAGTGAACATCAAACTCCATAATTGCTTTCATAGTGAATACTTGATGTGTCTGAGTAAACATTCCTTACTTAAAGCTGTAGCTCCATTAATAATGCTAATTATAGTACACTCCACAAATAAATCCCTGATATTAATATACTTAAAGAGTTCAAGATATGAGTAACTAATTACTTTATAGACATGGAAAGTAGGGAGAAACAAAAGGAGAAAATTTGAATACACAGAGATCAACTGGGGAATTGTTGAGCTGTAAAATGGAAGTTCTTTTTAGAGGTCAGAGTACACATTATCTTTTTTAAATTTACCTTTTCCTCTTACATTTCGTTGGCTTGAAATCTCTCTGGCACGACTCTGGGAAGTAGCCAGAATTTTCTCTTTCTGAAGTGCAAGCCTAACTGAAATCCATTTCTTTATCATTTTCCATTAGAGTAGCTCTATTTCTTTTATGGCTTTCCAAACCCTGCGCTGCAAACTACACAGGCTTGCAAAAGTCATTGCTCCTTCAGCAAATGCCTCCCTTTTAAAGTCACCTCCATCAGCTTTTTCAGAAGTAAATTCATAGACAGGAACCAGGAGGTCTTTACCTCTCTGCCTTTTTAACTCTGCTGTGCACAGTGTATGAATTGTGGGTCATGCGATGGGGACGGCAAAAGCAACAGTTCTGGTTCACCCCCACTGTGGCTGCCTTCCACCCCACTGCTTTTCTATTCCTGTAAGTAATTTATATGGATTTTCTCAGTCTAACTGACCTTATTTCCAATAAATCCCAAATCCAAGGAGAAAATTAGGCATCTAAATCACACTGCAGATTTTTTATCTCCAAAGAAGATCTCAGGAACATTTTAAAAATCAGCCTCCTTCTATGCACTTAGTACAGTAATTTGGTGGTCAAAGCTCTCACACAGACTTGGGAATAGACAATTTAAAATCTTGCCTCTGCCATCTCCCCACAACCCTAACCACGGTGTAAACAATGTGGTGTGGAGATACTACCTAACTTTCCCTTGAATCTTCTGGTCATACAGGTAATTACCCACTGTCAGCCTAAGGGAGAAGTACATGAATAACACAGTTCTTTATCCTGGTACTTCACATTCAGATTTGTGCCACCATTATATATACTCCGTTCATCTCTGGGAAAAGATTCCTTCCAGTACTTTACTTACCGCTACTTCAAGATATTCCCAACATGACTAGATTACACTCCCAACAGCCATTATTAAAGCTTTGGCAGTAGCAGGACTAGCTAGGTCAGCCGTTAGAAGTTCTGGTCTGAAAATTATTATTATTAGATCACTGAGTTTTGAGTAAAATATCCTGATTTGTGACATAATACATGGTACGGCAACTATCTGAACTCTTTTCCCCAGAAAAGATTGTGTGGGAATCAGTCTGAAAACACTCCTTCTCTCAAGGCTTCTGCAATGATAGCCCTGTCATTAAAGCCCCTCTTAGGCTGCAGGAGATCCAGCTTAAAATATTTACCTGGAGACGAGTATCCAGCACCTTCTACACTATCTCAAATTAAACCTCAAATATCATTCTCCAGATAAAATGATGCATATTCTATGGTAATAAATAATAATCACAAATATACATAATTTGTATATTCTCCAAAGTGGCATAAGTCACATTCTCCCTTCTGAAGAATTTATAGTTTGACAAAAAACAAACATCTACAGAACATGACAAAGGATGACCGATTAGGTGAAATTAAGTCTGTGGTTTGCTAAGTATTGGCCTTTTCCTGCAAAGTTCCAAATGTCCTCAGTAGGAATGGAGATCACTTAGGAATGGAGATCCCTCTGCCATCCAGAGGGACCTGGACAGGCTTGAGAGGTAGGCCTATGTAAGCTTCATGAAGTTGAACAAGGCCAAGTGCAAAGTCCTGCACCTGGGTCAGGGTAATCCTGTGCACAAATACAGGCTGGGCAGAGAATGGATTGAGAGCAGCCCTGCCAAGAAGGATCTGGGAGTGTTGGTAGGTGAGAAGTTCAACAAGAGCTGGCAATATGCGCTTGCAGCTCAGAAAGTCAACCGCATCCTGGGCTGCATGAAAAGAAGTGTGGCCAGCAGGTCAAGGGAGGTGATTCTGTCCCTCTACTCCGCTCTGGTGAGATCCCACCTGGAGTCCTATGTCCAGCTCTGGGGCCCGCAACGTAAGAAGGACATGGACCTGTTGGAATGAGTCCAGAGGAGGGCCACAAAGATGATCAGAGGGATGGAACACTTCTCCTATGAGGACAGGCTGAGAGAGTTGGGGTTGTTCAGCCTGGAGAAAACAAGACTCTAGGGAGACCTTATAGCAGCCTTCTAGTACTTAAAGGGGGCCTACAGGAAGGATGGGGAGGAACTCTTTGTCAGGGAGTGTAGCGACAAGATGAGGGGTAATGGTTTTAAACTGTAAGAGGGTAGATTTAGATTAGACATTAGGAAGAAATTCTTTACTGTGAGGGTGGTGAGGCACTTGAACACGTTGCCCAGAGAAGCTGTGGATGCCCCATCCCTGGAAGTGCTCAAGGCCAGGTTGGATGAGGCTTTGAGCTGCCTGGTTTGGTGGAAGATGTCCCTGCTCATAGCAGGGGTGTTGGAACTAAATGATCTTTAAGGTCCCTTCCAACTCTACCTATTCAATGATTCTATGAATTTCTTACTGCCTTTTAGGAATCACACCTAAAAAAAGGGGCAGGAGAGAGTCCTGGCTTTTTAATGAAGCCAAATCCCTTCTGATTTTTGAAATCAGATGTGTCCCAGGAAAGAGACAGCTATTAAATATAAACTAGTTCCCTTTTAGTCATCTGTCTACTTGGTGTGATGCTAACTTTGTACTTATAAAATTTAACTTCTCTCCATATGCTTTTCTATTAACCTTCTCTCCATATGCTTTCCTATTAACCTAGATATTCTTCCATCTCTGTAGCAAACACACTGAATATGTTCTCTGCCTGAAGAAAGAAGAAAAAAAAATGTTTCCTTCTATATCAACGTACTTTTATAATTTCTCTCAGGCCATATTATGGATAAATACAAAACTGAGATGAGACCTCAGTTAGCCAGTGCTTTGAGCTGGATTTGCCTCAATCTTCCTCTTAGGTTCACTACAAAAACAAATCCCAGGTCCTTTAAAATGCATTCTGCCCAAATTTTACTCCAGGAAAAAAGTTAGAATACTCAACATTTTAAACAGAGAAAACTCAAAGTGACCAAGGCAGCAAGAACAGAATTATGAGTTATGACTTATGAGCTATTCTCTCCTTCCAAATGCTTCCTTGCAAACAAGTAATTTCTTTCAGGTAATTTTTTGATACAGAAGATAGAGAAATAACTAAATGAGAGACAATTGCCATTTCCAGCAGGAGGAACTGGTCAACAATGTCAATGAGAACAGAATTAGTATGAAAAATATCATAAAAGGAAGGGAATTCATGACATTAAGAGTGGGCGGAAAATAAAGACAAAATAACAAAAATAGATTTTAGAAAAGAAGTTTAAAAAAAATCTTGAAAGTCAGCCAAAAAAAAAATGAAGATAAAGCAGGAGTTTAGTTCAAAAGACACAAGTAGTAACTGCTTTATTGCAGAGGAAAGAGAAAGTACAGAAAAAGGGTAACATTCAAAAAGAAGAACAGACTATATGTGAAGTTTAAATTAAGGACAGTTTATTAAACACAAGTGCAGAAGAATTTTTTAAGCACATAAGAAAATCAGAAATACCAAGAATGACATGTAAGTAGAAAGGACTGTTAACGCCAGCAAGAAGTCTTTTCTAAGTACATTTCTAAATAATAAGAAGAGAGAAGGATCTGGTCTCTAAAAGACTGAAGTGTTTAACACCTTTTCTTATTTTTTTTAATCTTTTCATATGTCTTCAGCTCAAATAATGATTATAACCATATAGCCATAAAAACATTAATTTCAGTAGCAAAGTAGTCCAACAAAAGGCGATGAATTCAGCTTAGTAAAAGGAAAGTACAGTTAGAAAGCTCTTTTAGTTTAGAAAGCTCTTTTTAGCTTTTTATACGGATAGTTACAAAACTGGTTAACAAAATTTCAGATCTGTTGACAGACTTTGAGTGCTCCTAATGGATGTGCAATACACTGGAAGACTGGAAAAAGCAAACATGGTGCCTATCAAAAGAGAAGAGCATCATTATAGACCAGTTGGCTTCTACTTACAGAAAAATACTGTAAAAGGTAGACAAACTATTCCTAATTACCTACAAGATAGCATGGAGATGAGTAATAGCCTACACAGACTTTCACAAACAACTTGCAAATCAATCTAAGTTACTTCTGCAACATAGTAGTTAGCCTTGCGAGCGCGGGAAAGAAAGAATGTATACCATTTATCTTGACTGCTGTATGATTTCCTGGCTGTGTCTCAGATGTTTTTCTCATAACCAATTTGACCAAATAAATACAGCTGAAGATGAAACACTCATATGTTTTTAAAGAAGGACCATTGAAAAACCATTCTTAGAATGTAGTCGTTGGAGACTGGCTATCAAAATGGAAAGACTTGTCGAACACAGCCCCTGAGGGATCTGTCCTAGGCCCTGGATACGGAACTATTCAATATTTTGATCAATAAAATGAGTGATAAAATCAAGAAAATTAAATCCTCATGCCAAGCTTAGAGGTATGTTTGAACACAGAATTGGGGTTCAGATTGATCTTGACAAAATGAATATGTACTGAGGTATAATTAGGGTGTTATTCAGGTAGACAAGTACAAGATATAGCTTATGGGCACAAACATAAAACACAAAACTGATGATTAGGGAGTAGCATTACAAGGTATGGGAGTCACTGGGGTCCCAAGGTGAGAATAAGTCAGCAAGGTCATACAGTTGAAAGGAAAATGACATACCTGCATGCATGAAGACTAAAGCCCACAGAATACATGAAGTAATCCCTCTACTCTACTCAGCACTGGTTATGACTTGGTTGGAATAGTTCATACAATTTTTGAGCATCAAATTTCAAGAAAGATGTCATCTAACTGAAGAGAGTCTAGGGAAGCATTTTATCAATGTGAACTATTAAGCTGGAATTTTTCCATACTACTTTTGCCAAAGCTGATATTTTTATTAATTTCACCAGCTTTTTGTATGCACAACAATATTTTTATATGATTATATAACAGCTCTTCCCACTGTTGCACAAATGCACAACTAGACTGCAGATGAAACAGAACTATGCAGAAAGGGAAACTTACTCATACAATCCTGTGCCATTTAATACGGAAGCTGGAAATGTATAGTACTTGGGGAAAGGAAAACAAAGGTTTTATGAAAAAGGAAGCTAACTGTTGCTTTGGTGAATTGAGTTCTAGCTATGTAATGGAAAAATCACTCTACTCAAACATTTTACAGGTGATCATTAATAGCATGTTCCTCATTTCCTGTATTTTTAATTAAAGGCTGTGATTTTTAGTTTGAATATTTCCAGCTGCAATTGAAATTATAGGAGCTGTGCTATATTTAAATAGAGAGTGCTGTACAACGCAACATATGCTGACGTAAATCAGATCTAGATATTCAAAACTGGCATCTAAAAACAATGGATGCTTCTGTCTGTCCTGCCTCTGTGTCCAGATTATCCATATGTCAAATAAGAACAACAATTCTTCATATTATAAAGCTGCTAGGGAAAAAAAAATCAGTGTCTGTGAAGCACTTGAATATTATAGTAGGAACTGCTATAGAAGACCTGTGGGGAATATTATCACTTCTGTCTTCGGTGTAGTAATGATAGCATGGGACCACATCAATATCTGTTCATTAGCTGTGCAATAAATGAGACTGAGCCCTGGAGGTAAGCTATGCTCTAATGTACACACAAAGATCCAAAAGTGCAAGCAACCTTCACAATAACATTTCATGACATTATATTGCACAGTCAAACCCTCTAAAACTTTTAACACGGCTTTTTATATGTGCTCGTAGCCCAGGAGGCCAACTGTATCCTGGGCTGCATCAAAAGAAGTGTGGCCAGCAGGTCAAGGGAAGCGATTCTGCCCCTCTACTCTGCTCTCGTGAGACCCCACCTGGAGTCCTGTGTCCAGCCCTGGAGCCCTCAGCACAGGAAAGACATGGACCCATTGGAGTGGGTCTAGAGAAGGGCCACAAAGATCATCAGAGGGATGGAACACTTCTCCTATGAGGACAGGCTGAGAGAGCTGGCGTTGTTCAGCCTGAAGAACAGAAGGCTCTGGGGAGACCTTACTGTGGCATTTCAGAACTTAAAGGGGGCTTACAGAAAAGATTGGGACAAACTTTTTAGCAGGGCCTGCTGTGATTGATAGGACAAGGGGTAATTTTAAACTAAAAGAGGGTAGATTCAGACTAGATATAAAGAAGACTTTTTTTTGCAGTGAGGGTGTTGAAACACTGGCACAGATTTCCCAGAGAGGTGGTAGATGCCCCATCCCTGGAAACATTCCGGGCCAGGTTGGCGGGGCTCTGAGCAACCACATCTCGTTGAAGGTGTACTTGCTCATTGCAGGTGGGTAGGACTAGGTGACCTGTCAAGGTCCCTTCCAACCCAAACTATTTTACAATTCTATGAATAAATATCTATATAAACAGAAAGTGCCAAAAAGGATTATGGAAATTAGAGTATCATAAAAATAATAATGATTCTGTAGTATATACAAACCAAAAAGACCCTATATTGCATTCAAGTGTATTTCACCCTTTTTGGCATGACAGTGTTGTTTTCTCTCAAGCAATACTTCGAATATCTGTGAGGTTATTTCTGTTAGTGAGATGAACACATCTGCACTCCACAGATTTAATTCAAAACCTGAAGAAAATTGACATTGGGATAGACTGTAAGCAATTCTCAGGACTCTTCAATCTGAACTTGTTGCTCCCAATTTTGGAGAGAATGTCCTACGGGGAAACAAAATATTCAAGAAAAGGAATCTCAGTTGTCATGCACCCAGGAATATTGGCATCAGAATAAGAGCAAATATGGAGGAATTCGATGTTGCAGCTTATTGTTTAAAGGTACCTGTAAAGGAGCCCTGCAAATCTAGTTTCTTTTTCATGGACCATTTAAAATCTTTACATTTGAAAGCTGTGATACAAGAATATTGATGGACTTAGTCAGAAGGACACTTGGATACTATAGTGCAAACAACTGAAAGAGATAGGTGTTTACACAGTCAATTTATCCAGTGCAAAGCTAATTCTGGGCATAATAGGTACTTAAACATGTTCAGCAGTGGAGGAGGGAGTTTCATAAATCATTCTCTTGGTCTTATCTAAAACCTACTTAAGCCTCATTTTACCTGCATGATCATTTTGGTCTTCCTCAAAGTACAGTCATAGGCATCAAGTCTCATTATTATTATTTCCTCAGTTAAATTTATATAAACACAGATCTGAATTCAACCAACCTCTGTTCGAATGTGTCCAACACGATCATGTAATTCAACTAGAACACCACTCTATTTTAATGATAGAAATAAACCATAAAATATAGAGAAAAGCGGAGGAGGGTGTTCATGCCATGGATTATATAAAGAACTCTTTTTGATAGCCTTTCTACCAGAGAATTTGTCAGTCTCCTTTTACTCCATCGAAAAAAAATAAATTCCTGTTTGCTTAAACGATACTATTTTTACGCTGCAAAAGTTTTCTGTTTCAGCTGATTATTTTTTTTATTATTATTATTTCTAGAATAAATAAAACAAACTGTGTCTGGATGTAGAAGATAATGGCTTTCTGGTTAATCTTCAACTACTGAGACGTTATTTCCTAGACACTTGGAGGTGTTTTTTATGACAATGTTTTATCTTGAACCGCTTCCACAGTGATGCTCTTGATTTAAATTCGTTAGTCATACATACAGTCATACCTCAGTAAGTGTCTTGATATATGCCTATATTTTTTAAAAGTATTGATAAAAAAAAAGAAGACAAGATTAAGATTTCTTTTAATCATCTTCATCTTTGAAAATGACCAAGGAATGGTAAAGAGAGAGTATCTTAGCGTCATTCAGGCCAGTCTGACCTCAGTTCCAGGGAAGATTATGGAGCAGATCATCCTGAGTACCATTACGCGGCACATGCAGGACAACCAGGTGATCAGGCCCAGTCAGCATAGCTTCATGAAAGGCAGGTCCTGCTTGACTAACCTGATCTCCTTCTATGACAAGGTGACCCGCTTGGTGGATGAGGGCAAGGCTGTGGATGTTGCCTACCTGACCTGTAGTAAAGTCTTTGACACTGTTTCCCACAGCATTCTCCTGGAGAAACTGGCTGCTTATGGCTTGGATGGGCGTACTCTTCACTGGGTCAAAAACTGGCTGGAAGTCCGGGCCAAGGAGTGTGGTGAATGGAGTTAAATCCAGTTGGCGGCCGGTCACAAGTGATGTTCTCCAGGGCTCAGTATTGGGGTTAGATCTGTTTAATATCTTTATCAATGACATTGACGAGGGGATCGAGTGTACACTCAGTAAGTTTGCAGATGACACTAAGGTAGGTGGGAGTGTTGACCTGCTTGAGGGTAGGATGGACCTACAGAGGGATCTGGTCAGGCTGGATCAATGGGCCCAGGCCAATTGTATGAAGTTCAACAAGGCCAAGTGCCAGGTCCTGCACTTGGGTCACAACAACTCCATGCAGCGCTACAGGCTTGGGGAAGAGTGGCGGGAAAGCTGCCTGGTGGAAAAAGACCTGGCGGTGTTGGTTGACAGTCGGCTGAGTATGAGCCAGCAGTGTGCCCAGGTGGCCAAGAAGGCCAACAGCATCCTGGCTTGTATCAGGAATAGTGTGGTGAGCAGGAGTAGGGAGGTGATTGTCCCCCTGTACTCAGCACTGGTGAGACCCCACCTTGAGTACTGTGTTCACTTTTGGGCCCCTCACTACAAGAAAGACATTGAGATTCTGGAGCATGTCCAGAGAAGGACAGCAAAGCTGGTGAAGAGTCTAGAGAGCAAGTCTTATGAGGAGCGGCTGAGGGAACTGGGGTTGTTTAGTCTGGAGAAGAGAAGGCTCACGGGAGATCTTATTACTCTCTACAACTACCTGAAAGGAGGTTGTAGTGAGGTGGGCATTGGTCTCTCCTCCCAAGTAACAAGCGATAGGATGAGAGGAAATGGCCTCAAGTTGCACTGGTGGAAGTTTAGATTGGATATTAGGAAAAATTTCTTCACAGAAAGGGTTATCAAGCATTGGAACAGACTGCCCAGGGAAGTGGTGGAATCGCTATCCCTGGAGGTGTTTAAAAGACAGGTAGATGTGGTGCTGAGGGACAAGATTTAGTGATGTTTTTTGGTGGTGTTAGGTTGATGGTTGGACTCGATGATCTTAAAGGTCTCTTCCAACCTAGGTGATTCTATGATTCTATGATTCAAAGAGCCAGATTGTGAATCAATGTGGCAGCATTTTAGGGTAAAGAGGCGTATTAGTTTTCACCGTAACTTGAAACAAAAGTGGAACAGGTTCAACAATATTACTATATACCTACACTGAGAGACAGGGAGACGGAAGAATGAAAGTACGTGGAGCACTGACGCTGCTCCAAAGCCTCCCCTCCCTCAAAGCCTCTGCCAGTACAAATGGGTGCTGTCCTGGGTGTCACAGGTACTAACTCATTCCTTCCACATTCATCCCCAAAGTGACATAGAGACAGAGATTAGAAATACAACTTAAGTCTCCATCAACATGATACTTTCACTCGCAATATAATCCTTAATGAATACATGAAAGCTACTGTCAAGAGAAAGACTCATACGCGTTTCATTCACATAACTTTGTCAGACAGTGGAATTCCATTGGCAGTTCCACCTGGTTTATAGTAATTAATTTATAATAATTGTATCATCAAGCATTTTTTTGTGCTTAAAAACTACCAAAATTGTGCATTAGATAGATCATATATGTGACATATATATGATCTAAATATACATCTATATATACACTTGAGCATTTTAAACAAGAAAATTAGTATATTTTTTCAAGTATTTCTTGGTATGTCATTAAAAATATTCATTCAAATTTGGTGCTAGCAAAATGAAAAATCTCTTCTAATGTCTAATTTTTAACTGATGTGGAAATTAAGTGGCTTTTTGGTGTGCTGTTACGTTATAAATTGTCGGATAACACTGGTTGTCAATGAGATATACAACTCTTATACAAGAAAGCATCTTTAAAATAGTCTTCTGTCCCTTTACTTCTTTTCAATTTCTAGAAAAATCCAGCCTGATGAAGATTTGAAGACCAAACAATTAAATTACAAAATAATTGTAGACAGCTTTAAGTAAAAATATCTTTCCTGTAAGTCTCACAGTAGTATCACTTTGCATTGAAAGAGCTGAAAGAACAAAATGAGATCATTAATATATAGTCAACGTTCTCTTTCTAAAATGCCCTGTTTTTGAAGATAGCTTTCTGTTATCCTCATGCTGTATGTAGTGAGACGTACAACTCAATTCATAGGCGTTTACATTAAAGAACCATTACCGGGGTTTGGAACCGACAGGATGCCCAAAATACTTTTCATGCACTTCAGTGATCTATTAATAAGAGTTACTTAATAGAATAATGGTAGCTATTATTTTTAGGTTTGTTAATTTCCTATTTTTCATCATATACAACGCTTACACTGCCAACAATGTACAATTTCAGCTCAGGAGAGAAAAATCGTATCTCCTGGTCTTTGAACACTAACCCTCTTCCTGTCGTAGTTCAAACACAGAGATTTCATCCCTGCTCTAAATCAAACACAGTATGTTGGCCAGCACCATGCCAAGGCAGGATCTCAGTGAGAGCTAATTGGCTCCAACTTGTTAATGTACTTGGCTAAAAATGCAGGAACTTATAATTTCTTATTCAAAAGAAAACTATATTAGTTTAGTTTTTCCACATTAACCCTATTCTTAACATGTTAATTTTCCACCAGTTTGTCTCTTTCAATATGAATACATCTGAGGTATCCCAGTTATGTCATCCTCATTAACTTCCAGTGGTGGCCATCTTCATAAATCTTTGAGACTACTCATAGTAGAGAATTCTGCTCATGTGTGAGTAAGGATGGCAAAATCTGGTTCACTATCATTAGAAGAGTGTCAGCTGGAACATTGTAGACTTCTGAATCACCTTCCCTATATGATGAGGAAAATGAAGCAGACTATGCATTTCAAATTGAACTGCATTAGTTTAGAATCCATTTTTTTCCTTTTTGTATTTTTTAATTTTAAAGAAATTACCTCATTCCAAATTCTGAGTTGACCTGTATAGTACATAATGTTCTAAGTCTAAGTTATTGGAAACCATAGTCAGTAGTGAAATAAATGATGTGAAGTTAATATCCAATTAGTTTAAATTAAACAGAAGTTGGAGACCAGAAAATACTTTATTAAGAACAGTGAGGAATTATGAAAATGGCTTAGAAAGCACAGTGCTGAACTACTACTTTGGAGAACTTCGAGAATATATTTCTACATGTTATATTGCAATAATGTGTTCTGAATAAAATGGGATTTCAGACTTGGGAAGATTAGGAAGGCTGAGTGTTGAAGATGTGAAAAATGTAGCAGGCCTACCATAGCAGAGGAGACAAAGAAAAGAGATTGATTTAAGAAATAGAGGAATTGAATCTGATCCTCATCTCTCAGTTAAAATTAGATTGCATTTATGTAGTAGAGTTGGGATTCAATTTAGGAATAAAATATTGAAATTTAGGGGCTTTTTCAGTTGCCAGCGAATAAATATCTATTGTCATGTAAGTCACATGTTGTCCTTGGGTGTGCAAGAGGTTTGCACAGACCTAGTACATATGATATAGGAAATGTGAACCATTGTGGATCTGCAGCTAAAAGCTGTACAAAAGATTTTATCTTAAATGATGCTAGATGTCTATGTAGGGACAATTAACTGTAATTAGTTGTCAACTTTAAGCTGAGTTCAAGCTTCAAGATCTCTGTTGTGCACCAGGAACCCTTAGTCATCTAACATTTCTGTGAACACTTACATGTAGCCACCTATTGCTCAATTCATGGGTCCTTTGCAATATTGTAAGATCCCCAAAACATCCATATGGGGCTGGCAGATATGACATAAAAGCAGTAGGAGACACCTGACCTTTTCAACAACAGCAGGGTACCAGGAAGCACATCCTACAATATGTCAAATGGCACTCAACATTTGAATCAAAAACTGAACCAAACCGCTGCTGTTTAGCAGATTTTCATTCAGTTGCAGTACGATTACCTGTATGAGTTTGCCATCCAGAGTCAAGGAAATTTTTATTATCCTTTTTCCTGCAACTGCACTCAGTTTGGAGAATTTATGAAATATGTTCCATAATAATTTCTATTGCATATATTGCTTTTTTATTCGTCTACACGCTTTGTGTTACTTCTTCTGTGAGTTTTCATTATTCAGTTTTCACAGAGAAAAGAATATTGATGATCAAAAAGTTTTAATATGTGGTTTGGGGAAATAACTAACTAATCTTAAATTGCTCAATCATTCAGCATTGATGAAAATTTAATAAATACCTGATAATTATCCAAAAATGTTTAAAATAAGTACCAGTACATAGCTAAGAACAAATTATTTGCAACAAACACATATACAAATATAATGTGCGGGTTTTTTTCTTTGTTTTGATCAGCTTTCCCTTTATACTTAAATGCGATCTTGAAACCCCGGAGAACAGAAAAATCTTCATTTTTTAACATTCATAGGAAATAAGAAAGAGGTGAATCATTGATTGGCCTTAAAAAGGACTACCCAAATGTGTTATTATAATCAGAAAACAGAACTGATTCACCTAATTCATTTGAACCTCTTGGGTTCAGATAAATGCTAAGTCTTTGTCTTTTAATATTACATTAACAGCAGGAGTCCTTTTATTGGGAAAATGTCAAAACTGATGTAGCCTCTGATTTCTAATAGCAACTACTGTTGTTACAAAAATAATATTTACAGTATGGAAAATATTACACCCTATTCAGTCTGCATGGTTGAAAATGACTCATATTAACACATTTTAAGAAACTATGTTTAATCACCACATTTTAGTTGAAATGATGATCATTTGCATTTGAGAGGGACTATCATCTGTGCAAAGGGAGGTAAGTTCTTAAAAGTCACTTTCAGTTGCAAGGAAATGCCTTAGTATTTGAACTATGGACAAAAGAGATCACTGAATGCTTTGTTGGATAAATGTATGTAAATTAAATCCTTTTTTTCATACATTGTCTGAACTGCGTCAGATTCACAACGTACAGTCATTCTGACTTCTAAGCAATAAGTAGTCGTTTTAAATAAAAAATGAAGCAATTACTTTCCCCAAATCTAACGGGGTTGAAATAAAATTTCCCACTAAGCAGCTGTTTTCTTTTTTTTTTCCTTTTTTTTTTTCCTTTGTAAGATATCTAGGCAAAAAATTGAAATTCATCGTCATGACATTGATAGCACAGAAAACCTTTCAACTTTTTACAGGTGATTCATTTCTTTTTACAGCAAGTTTGGAACCACTGCAGATTTATTCTACAGTATTCCCTAGATGCAGGAAAGTCAAAGATGATCTGGTAAAAATTTAGAGGTAGTGTAGCTTTAGAAGAAATATTCACAGAAGGTGGCCCTGGAAAGAATTTAAAGAAATTATCTAGTTTGTCGTTTTCAAGGCAAGACTCCCTATACCTATATTGTTCTTCACAGATATTTAACTGTTCTCTAAGACCTCTGATAAATGAGACTAGTTTAGGATTGTCATTTCAGTATTTCAAAGGCGATCCCCTGTCATAAACAGGTTACTCCTGCGAAAGAAGTTATAACTTTATTTCTTGTATTTAGTTTGATACTATGAAATCTATACTTGCAATTGAATCATTAAGAGAAACATGATGATTAAGGAAATCCAGGAGTTAAATTTTGGTAAATGATATGTGTTATATCAAAAATTCTTCCGGCAGCAGAAGGAATTTGAGCTAAAGTTGGATTCCTCTATTCTGTCTTCTCAAGAAAATGAGACGGAGAATATTTTATGCTGGTGTTGAAAAATGGCATAAGTAAAATGAAACAGTTGGCACACAAGAACAAGCTATGGGCACCTCCCATTTCTCACTACACTGGGCAGCTTTTAGAGCTTTCTTATATAAATTTAAATAGGACCATTCAAGACCTGTTATTTGGAAAACTGTCCTGCTTACCCACTTATGTATTCAACCCCTTCATCTGCAATGGGGTTTATGCATGTGGAACCATCTCAACAGAGAAAGGTGCTCAAAATGTAATTTCTCTTTTCCAAATTACTGATTCATAAAACAGAGAGAGGCAAAGTTCTCAGTGAGCTACAGAACTGACTGTGTATTGCTCATGTAACTTATATTTGTACCTCTTTTGCAGGAAGCGAACAACCTATGTCATTTTCCTTGTACTGGACAAAATTTTCTGTATGCTTCATAGTTTAGTAGGAGTGAAACAAATTAGATCTATGTAAATGTTTTTAAATTCTATAACAATTACTTTAGAAAACTAGAGAGTCATCCTGAGAACCAGGTTCTTTCTAAATGCATTTAAAATCACACTGGGAAACCCGTAACAGGAATTTTCATATGTATCCTACTTTATATATATGCAATCAGCATAAGTTGAGTTAGAGGTATTTGAAAGAAAAGCCAAACTTCCAATAGAGATGTCTTAGGTTCTTAATGCTCCCTAACTCCTTTCTGTTTATGTCTGTTTATGTCTGCCAATATTTAGTTTCATTTCAGTCCATATAACTAGTCCTGTATCAATGGATAAATATTGCTCTAAATATTCACAAGATTCAAACATTAGGGAATAACATAAAAATACTTGTAATTTTGTTCCCAATGTTGAAATTTTACCGATAATTTTAGTTTTATTACTAAAACAGACATAAACATTAACATTGTTTCCCACAAAACAATAAAAAAATAATATGAAACTACTTTTTTTGCATAGTAACTGTTTTAGACAACCTCTCTTTTTGTTCATCCTATATATTTGGAGTTTATCTATTTATAGTACACTTATTTGCATGGACTTTCAGTTTGTAAAACATAATTAAATGATTAAATAAGTAGATACAAATCATTTATATACTAATGATAATATTTTATACACTGAAATTATAATTATGAAATTACCTAAATTAGATCGAAGTACAAAGATATGGCCAAAAATAACGATTGATAGCTGGGTTAAAAATATTTGCAGGG
>VFFE01007040.1:286714-311445 GCA_008921705.1 Burhinus oedicnemus | reverse complement strand
CTTTTTTTTTTTGTTTGGGGGGTTTTTTGTGGTTGGGTTTTTTTTTTTCCCCTCAAAATAGAAATATCTGGAAAAATTATTTTATGTCAAGTGTACAGAAAAATATCAAACCAAGTGCTATGTGCCAACATTTTCAGCTGCTTCTCTTACTGCGTTCATACAAAATCTTTTTAGTTGCCAATTTTGTGTAAAAAAGACATTTGCACATGCACACTTCATGCCTGATTTTGCAGTTATCCTTTTGAAATGCATTAGGGTCTGATTTAAAATTCAGTGAAGTCAATGGGAGACTTTCCATTTGATTTCCATAAGATGATCAGACACAAAAAAAGAAGGCCAGATGATTTTTGTCCTGTATAATTTAGATGAATATTTGTGTTTCCTTTCCAGTATTTCATGTGTATTTTCTGAGAGTGTTAAAGGCCCAAAGTGCTCTCTATATTCTGAATGCTTTATCAGATCTATTCAACCTGGAATTGCCCAAAATGAAGTGTCCTTTGCCACAGACAGTTTAAGAAATTACTTATCTGACTTTTCTCTCTACTTGCCCACAGTATTGAAAGCAGGTGAGATGGATCATATAATAGAAATACCTTATTCTTTTCACCAAATTGAAAAATGGTTTAAAGAGACTACCGTAAAGACAGACTTACACTGTAGACACCTACAGTCCAGTAAAAAATTCCTATCCTGTAAATATAATCAACAACCATGAAATTGACTTATAAGTATTTTTTGCAAATTTTTCCTAGAATTTTTATAGGATATTGTTTATGCTTTTCTCTGAAAAGTTGAGGTATCTAAGATTTTAATATAATTTTGTTGATTAGAAACATGACAGTTTTTGTTATCGGAAATTTCAAGACAGTTTTTTTTTAAATGTCAAATATATTTTAGTTAATTGTTTTGTAAGGAATAGATGAGTTATTTAAATTCTGAGAGTTCTCTTTTACATTTCTTATTCTTTATTTTGGGATTTTTTAATTAATTGGAAGATATTGAAGCTTTCTATTACTTAAATTTGTACTATATGTTTTATGGTTGTGCGTCCCCATCCAGCCACATATTTAAGGAAGTGAGCTAAAGATGTTCCATTTTTTCTCTTTCTGCTGTGTAATACAATGAATTCCTGACTTCTCGGCTCTCAAATTCAGATTGGACTGCTCCCAATGTGGTACACAAACACACGTTCCCCTCTTCTTCACACCCAAAAAGTTAAGGCAAAAAATGTCTTTGGCATCCCCAGTAGTAAACATAAAATGAAACAGTAACGAGTTTCACGCCTTCAGTTCTGATGCTTTCTGGATTCTCATAGCATAGTTGCTAGAAAGACTACCAAGAAGGTAAACAGTGAAATTCTTATTTAACAGCTGTATTTAAGTACTGGAGAGGAAAGCAGAAGACACTGTTTTTTCCCCTCAGTCTTGGTACCACTTCAGTGGAAGAAGATGATGTTTCCTAAATTGCAGGAGCTCAGCTCTGTCCCAGCAACACTATACCACCTGAGCTTCCGCTTTACTCCCCGGATCTTCATATTGCCCGTCCCTGGCTTTGAGTTCATCATGAATTTCTTTTCATTTGGTTTGTTGATCTGAGGGTAAATTTTTATCTAAATGTGTCTGTGACCTTGTAAATTCTGATTTTACCCTCTTCTGTTAGAGTCTGTGGATTTTAAATACTCTCATTGCTTTATGAGGTTACACTCTAATTTCTGCAGGCAAATCGACATCAGACAGACTTTGGTGATATACTATTTGGTTCCCACTGGTTGGCAAGAACTTGACATTTACAGACTGTAGATTGTGAAAGTTCTGTTGAAATCAGCACTGCATAAAATACTTGCAGACTTGTATGAAGAAACTAAGTTTGTGAGACTGGTCACCAATCAAATTCATTAAAAATTTCAACAAATGCTTTGAAAATGTTACTACATGAGCAGGCAACCAGTACTAAAATTCTGTAAATTTGCTGCTTGGAAAAAAAGCTCCAGTAATAAAACCAGTCAATCAATATTCAACCATCAGAAAAATAAAAATTAAGCTCAAACTTTTGATGCGGTTTCATGTCTCTCTTTCTTATTCTCCTTTAACACAGCAATCAAAACATCAGTCGAGTTGTGTATTTCCATCTCCAAGTAAAAGTTACTTTCAAGGATATAAAGAAAAAATCCAATAGGCTTCTATGAAAAGTATGTAATCATACAGAAGAGCACCAAATAACAGACACAAAGTGACTTAAGGGTCATATTTACATGACAGATTGCTGCGCCATACAGAAATACCCAAGCTAGAATAGAACCAGCCAGCTCAGGTGACAAAATAAAGGCAGAAACTGAATTCCCATCCTCTCTCTCTGTTTCATTACTACCTGCTTGATTTTCCTGTTCTCACATGCACATGGGGAGACATACCAGTTTCAAGAGTCTGGAATGACTTACTTTATCAGTGGTTTCATTAACTCAAGATTTGTTCAAGTTGTTTGTTTACGTTCATACCATCATTTTGAAAGAAGTAATTTTCCTCTTCAAGTTTTTATTAAGTGTATTCCCTGTCTGCACATAGCATTTGCGGGTCAACATCTTCAATACCGGATCTTCAACTTGTGCAAATCAGTGTAGTTTAACAGCTGAATATCCCAGAAATATGACAAAACAGTAGAGTAAGACTGAGGAACAACTTCACCCAAAATTATAATTATGAGCCAAATACTACTCCAGAATGAACACATATTATGCTCTGAGTTTGTTTGCACTTGGAATCTTGTATGAACAGCTCATCTCCTTTGATTTCAGCCTAAAATGGTGGAAAAAACGGTAGGAATACCTCTTATTTCCAACCCCAGAGACAAAAAAAAAAAACCCAAACCGTAATAAATCTACTGAGATTTCAGTCCTTTCATATGTTTTAAATTAAATCAACCTGTCTGCAATGATTCAGACAGGGGAATTAAAAAAAATAAAAAAAATAAAAGAACATCTTGAGGAAAATGCATTAAGTGAGAATGTACTCAGGAACCAAACTTAGAAATATTGTTTCATCAAAACAAATCATCAGCAGATGATCTTCTGAGATTACCTCAGGGAGCAAAAAAATGTTTCATATTAATCCTCTAATATATGGCACAAATTCCATAACACCACCTACAGAAAAGACTGGTTTGGGAGAGACAATGTTCTTGGTAGATATAATTTTAAACTAATCAGCTTGTGTTTTGAACTACAGAAACCTGTAATTTCTTCTTGCGTTCTAAAAATAAATATGTTTAAGTAATACAGTGTCAAAGCTTGTAATGTACTATTAATTACTTTAGGAGATATAGAGATCTTGCTACCAAAAAAAAAAAAAACCAAACTGAAAACAAAGACAAAAACCTAAAGGTAAAATAAAGTAAAAATACTGAAATAAATCATTGATTATATTCTCCATTTCTGCTGTTAAAGGCTTTGGCTAATCATCATTCCATATTATTGCTAAGATCACATAGAATAATAATTAAAACATTAACAAATACTTAAAAAAGAATGTCACCATAGTATTTCATATATGCTAAAAAACTAATTACATGTAATTTCAATGCTAATTGTATCTATTTGAGTTATATCTAGTCAAGAAATTTTCAGCCCAGTTCCTTTGTCTCCACCTGACTTGATCACCCCACAAGCACAAGATCCATTGCAATCCTAAAAGGTTTGTCTTCCACCCAGCTGTGCTGACACTCCCAGGATGACACATCCTAGGATTGCCTAGATCACAGTACTGTTGGGGACAAAGGAAGAACCCTGCAACCTTTCCCTAGGTTAAAGTCAAACTGATATGAATATGTCTTAGCACTGAAGACAGTGCCTTATGCTGTCCAGATGTAGGACAGCTTACTTCCCTTCTGAAATTCAGTTCAAAGAGCATGAAACGATGTGTGCATGAACGATGAAACATTTTCACACTGAGTACCTTTTTTGCTTGTTAAACTTCCATTTTCTTCAGTTTAGGTTGCATGGAATCAACATTTAAAATACTTCAGTCTCTTCAGTAACAGCTCTTTTCAATACAAAATATTTTTTATTTTCAGTTATAGCAGAGCAATAGTACAGATACAATCTGTGTGCTTGCAACCAATTTTGTGTCTTGGATCCATCTTTATTCAAGTTTGTTGCATTATATGTTAAATGGTTAATTTAATTTGTTGCATAATAGTTCTCAGCTTTCAGCTCAGCTTAGGGTATTTGCTTTGCCTATTGACTATGTTGTTCTGCTACACTGAATTAAAGACATCTTGAAAGAGTGTTCTTGTACTAATGTTTCCAACTTCTCCTTTAGGGTCTCAGTAATTATTGTTTTGTAATTTAACAGAATGGAGTTGTGCACAACAGATATATAAAACCCAAACAAATAAAAGCCACTTTAAAATATATTTCAATCAACCATAGAGAGCTTAGTATTCAGCACTCCTAGTTCCAGGTCACAAAATCTAAAATTCTGCCCTTTTCCAACTCATTTGCTGCATAAAATGAATCAATTCAAGTAAGCTTCACAATAACCTCTATAATAAGTGCAGATCAATCTGACTTGTTGATAACTTAGGATCTGAATAGTGCAGATTCTGCAATTTACATTTAAGATCAATATCCTCAAGGTAAAGATAAAATATTAATATATAGCATGTCAGTGAATCCTAAAATTTTTATACTTCAAGAATAGGAGGGAACTTAATTTAACAGAGGGTACAAATATCCCATTTTTACACACTTGTACTGTTAAATTGGTTGTAGCATTCCTGGGTTTGTAGTATATTCTCCAAGGACATGATCTTTCTGTAGCTGTGAAAGAATAGGTAGACAAGTCTTTAAATCTCATTACAGTTTGTTGTAGCCATCAATAGCTAATATGGGTTTTCATTAAGTGCTCCTCTGAGAAACCTCATTATAAAGTTCTCCCTTCAATAATCAGCTACCCTACTGTTTGGATGCTTGTGCTTTACTACAAAGTTGAGAAACAATGCTGAATCCTTCTGGGGTCTGTCAAGCTATATTAAAATAGCAATTATATATATATATTTAAAGTAAGAATAAACAAGTTATGAAATATTTATTTTACCTTTTAAAATACCCTTTGAAATAGTCAGTTAACTATTAATTTATCAAAATGAGGTAATGTTGTGTTATTCTACTTTGTCCCTCTACAATCTCGCAGGTTTGTCAGGATGGTACAACCAATGTATGTTACATCCATATAGCCACTGCTTGATTAAGAGATGGAGCCAAAGCCTATTTCAGGAGTGGATTTATCAGAGCAGGTAGGTAATATTGGCCATAGCCTTCCTCACCAACTGTGGGTTGAGCAAAACAGTGCTTCTTGAGGAAGAGAGAGGACATGCCAGTGTCCTAAGCTATAACAAGAGGTTGCAACACCTCATCAACAGAGGAGCCAGATCAGCCCTATGCTAAGATGGGGCCCCAGCCACCATCATTCCATCTGCTCCACATTTCAAAAGTTAGGAATACAGAAAGTTTAAGGTTGCATGAGAAGTACTGACACATGAGCCCAGAATGACTTTGCCCCAACTAAACGTAGGATCCAAAGTACTTGGAAGCCACGGCCTGCGCTCATGTTGAATCTAGAAGAGGCAATGTGAATCCAGAAGTCAAATTCACTGCTGGCTTTAATAGTTCAGGTGCAATGCAGAGAGATGAACATGGTCAGGCTGCTTTAATAGCAGAAGCTGTATTTGCATTGTTCTCTGTGTAAGTATATGTGCCCAGAAAGGGCTGGAAGAGAGCTCAGAAAATAGCCCGCTTGTTTTGAATTCTCATCTTTCATTTGCTAAAATATTTTTTGGTTTAAAATGGCTTCATGGAATTTAATGGAAGTATGTCAAAAAATGCACTAAACATTATTAAAGTCACACTTTTCAAGTTGCAATGAAAGTATATAGGTGAAACTCATCAAAAAATATTCATTTTCCTAAAACTGATTACTTCAGATGCATGGTTGATTACCATTTCAACAAAATAAATGTGACAATTAGAGAACACTATTGCTGGACACTGATAAAAAGAGAAGCTGAACAAACAACAAATCAAAACGATCCCATAAAGTGCAATATCCTCATACATTTTCTGGTCTAGTAATGTAAACATCATTGAAATTCATGCCAAAAAATTTTGGACCGCTTATGCACTACAAAGAAAAATGAAAAGCAAACAGAATAAATTGCAAACTCCTAAGAATGATAAAAAGCTGCTATCAGGTAAATGAAACAAGTTGATACACCATTAAGTGTATTTTACAAACTCATTTGTGTCATAATACCAATGTGGCTGGCTGTGCTCCAGGACCTGGGGAAGCAGGCATGTTGCCACAAGTTTTTTTTTCCACAAACAATACATCCTGTCACCTCTCTGAATCATAATCTATCAGCGTCTTTTTTCAGAGCTTTGAGTGTGATCTTTAAATATTCACTTTGTACAGTCACAGCCCACTATAAAGATGGATGTTACCTCATTTGGCAGGATTTTAGTGAAGAGTGTACGTATATTTCTATGGGGAAACCAGTTATACTGCACTCTGCTAGGTCAGACAGTGGCGGATCCTTTGATCGCTGAAGCCACTTGCATGATTCTGTGCACAATCTCCATCTATAATTACTGCAGAATATACAAGTTAAGACTGGCAACCTTACTCAAATCCAAAGATACACTCTGAGGACTAATTTTTAATACCAAATGTATTAGAATTTTTAAAGCTCTGATCTTCTGAATCTTTCAGCGTGATGGGTATTCAGGAGTATTGTGAATACGATAAGATGTAAAGACTCTATCACAGCTCAAAGAGGCCAATATAAACCAATTTTTTTCTCTAGCTGCAACTAAGGGACTAATTAGCAGTAGCTGACATACAAGACTGCAGCCCGGTTAAAAAAGGAATAGCAGCCAGAGGGGTCAGGGTCTATTTCGGAAAATGGCCTCAGATAATATATGTAGTTTTTTTAAAAAAGGTATAATAGAGAACACAAAAGTGAAACCTATTAGAAGACAAAGGTGGGAGAAACCCAGAGAAGAAGAAAGAGCAGACCCTTGTATGCTACTGACTTCTTTGTCTCTTACCTACAGGGGAGGAAAAGCTGGCCTTTAAATGTAAAGGACAAGAAGTGTCAACCTTTTGTGCGTGGAAGGGCTGAAGTATGGGAATCAGGCCCCGCAGACATTAGGCTTTGTTTGTACTTTCTATTACCGCTTTGATTTCCCTGTTTCTCTGCCGTTTAAACTGGCTGGAGTAACTTTAGTGTGTCTCTTCAAGAGAAAGTGAAAATGGATCGTGCTCCTGCAGCTTTGAAGTGCTGCCTCTGTAATCTACTATCACACTGACCAGCTGAGCTGAATGATTTAAAACTTTCATAAGGTTAAGACTGCACAAAGAAATGATGAACAGAGCAAGGTCCTCTCCCCAAATGGTGAAGTCGGTAAGTTTGTTATATTCATTTCCATTTTGTTGTTTATCTTCAGTGCAGTTTTGTTAGTACAGTATTTCAATCACATTTCAAAAGGGATAAAGGAAACTACTTTTTCAGACACATCTTTAGACTTAGGAGCATTCCTTCTCCTCCAGTTTTCTATAAGGGAACTGTTAAGAGACTATTTTTCTACTTTCCTACGTGGGGAAAAAAAATCCAGCCTTGAATGCCTGAATTGGTCTATTCATACAATCCTCTCATCTATTTATTCCTTGGGATCTCTTTGAAATCAGGACAGCAAATCTGAAGTGAAGAAACCCACAACAATTCCTTTCCCTGTTGCTATGTTATTTCAAGAACTGAAGTTAGCTTATTTAAAGGCAAGTAAAAGTCCACATAAACATCATAGATGTCTTTACAGGGGAGACACATCTCTTAAATTTTCTTCCTTGCTTTGGCATTTCTGTCAGGATAGGCCAAAAAGTGCTAACTGTCATAGGAGTAGCTGTGGTTTTAGTTCTAGATCCCACATGTAATATAGAATTATCTATCAAGTTTTGTAATATAAAAATAAAAATTGGGAAAGCAAAACTACTCGCTGTATTTTAGACTGTTGATGTCAAGCTGTTATGTTTGTAATACAAATTTGTCAAAAGCTGGTGTCAGGTGTATCCTTAATATTAACTGATGAGGTTTTCCAAAACCAAAAATTTCTACTTAACTGTTAGCTCTTATTTTATTAATTTCTTCCCCTCTAATTTTTCTAACACTTCCTGCTCTGTCATCTTGTGCATTGCATTGTAGAATAGATATGAAAACACAAATATCAGTAGAAATTTAAGGGATTAACTATTAGACTGGAATACAATTGGTCACTCTACATTTTTATCACTTAATATTCACTTACAACAATATCTGTTTGCAAAGAAAACTGACAAAATAACAGGGGTCATAAGATAACCTCATATTTTGTGCTTGTGTGTGTAATGGAGATGATCGCATGTATATGTTGAGATAGTGAGCACAGGGAAAAATGCAGGTATCTCAGTCTTTATGACAGTACATAAAATTACCTTTACTAAGTCGACAAAAAGTACAAAATGGCCACAAAAACTCTAATGATAACTTTTGTGCTCAGGTACACCAATCCTACTACTCTTCCATTACTATAAACACAGTGAAGACCTTAATCTAAAAATTCTGCTCTTCTTGAGCTGATAAAACAAACTGGTCATACATTGTTGATTTAAAACTTTGGTTAACAGAATGAAACTAACCACTTTTCATGCAGTTAGATGAAAATGCTTACTTTTCCCCCTGAAGTTGATTGTGGACATCAAGGGCTATTTTATTATTATTTTTAATATAGTTTCAATTAAAGAAAGGTCTCAGGGGTGTGTGATGTCATGTGTACATCTACCTGATTTTCTTAGTGTTTGATACCAATATTAAATACTTTTGTAAAATTGTGGGGAAAAGCTGTTCAATTTGTGTGTGTGTGTGTGCATGCTTACTTCTCTATCTTGCTATTTGCCCTTATGTCTTTTAAAATACTGGCTGGATTTACATTCCTTGATAATAACATATACTTGAAATGACTGAAAATAGAGCTTGACATCGGAGCAACTCTATTAAGCATTTTAATTCTAACTGTGAAGTCACATTATTCATAATACAGTAGTACCCATTTGGTATTCTGCAATTATTAGCATTGTATTTAAAGACATTAATCATATAGAAGACTTCTTTACCATGTAGTGGAGCTATATATTGTCAATTTTACAAAAATAAAGAGAAGTTATGTCTCATGCTGTCAAATATGGGAAAGTATTCTTTTTCTGTAATAAATTTCCTCATAAGAACTCTTGTAAGATACTCATCTTAATTACACTAGTATTTTAGTAATGCTGTAAGGGTAAGATAATGATGAGGGTATGAGTCATACTGGAAAGACCTACAGCCTAAATTAAAGATGATTAGTTTTAACTTACTTAAAGCGTATTTCCCAAACTTTTAAACTACAAAGGACATCTGCGTACATAATATTCTGCCTAAGGCTGAGTGAATCTGCCAGAATGTATTTTAATGTAGAAAATAAGTTTTCTGGGATGTACAACCAACACAGATTCATCCAAATTGTAAGCATATTTCTTCAGTTGTTTCAAAAAATGGAACCCAGTTTGGAAACATCACTTGTGAACTTGGAGATGAAAAATGTAACTGTCAGGCTAAAGAAGGTACTGACCTCACATCTTTCTCATCTGCAATGAGTAACCTCATCCAAAAAACAGACAGAAAGACAACCCCAGAACACAAAAGGCTGGATATGAAGGGTAACATTCAATTTGATATTGTAACCTAAATGCAAGTGTCCATACTTAGGTGTTTAAAGTTCTGCGAGGTTAGTCCAAAGAAATGTAGTCAGTTCAGTTAGTAGAGTCTAAAGAGATATTTAGTTTACCAGCTGTTAGCATCTGGTGTCATTTCAGATGTCATAAGATATGAAAGATATGTGCATGCAACTCTCAGATAAGACATAAAATGTACAGGAAACTGATGCCCTTCTGAATTGCCAGATGCCCCCCAGCATACTTCATATGGTGTACGATGTCTACGTATGGACAAGCGAGTTAAGCCTGTGTTTTAGCCCAAATTTAGGCAATGAAGCCAGTGTACATTAAAAATGTTAGTTATGGTATCATGAAGAAACTCAGTATCTATGTAATGTTTTCAGGGATGCTTTCTTAGAAATTATTAGTAAAGGGTACATACTACATTATATTCCATGATAATCTCAACTGTGTGTGAAACGGTAGTAAACAGCCAAGAGCACACCCAGCTGCTCGCTTGCTCCTTCTCTTCAAGGGGGCAAGGGAAGAAAGTAGTATGAGAAAGCTCATGGGGCAAGATAAAGACAGGGAGATTGCTCACCAATTACTGTCACAGGCAAAACAGACTCAGCTTGGAGAAAACTAACGTATAGTCAATTAAAAAAGATTTGGGTTGTGAGAAACAAATACAAACATTAAAACAGCATTTTTCCTTCCCCCTTTTTCAGGTTCAGCTTCAGTCCTTCATGCCTAACTCCTCTATCCCCCAAGCAGTGTAGGGGGGAAGTCAGATGGGGGATTAAGGTCAGTACATAACGGTTCCTCTCTGCCATTGCTTTCACACTTTCCCCTACTCCAGCACCGGCTGTCCCATGGGCTGCAGTCCTGTTAAAAAAACCCACAATTTCTGCTTCAGCGTGAGTTCTCCAAAGTCTCCCATTCCTTCAGGAAACACTCATCTGCTCTGGTGTGGCTCCTCCATAGGCTGCAGTGGATATCTGCCGCATGGAGCACCATGAAGCACCTGCTCCTCTGACCTTGGTGTTCCTTCTGCTGTTTCCCACTATTTTTCTTTCCTTTGTCATCTGCCTGTCAATCACTTTTTGCCCTCTTAAATACATTTTCACAGAGGTGCCACCAGCTTTGCTGATGGGGTCAGCTGTGTCCTGTGGTGGGTCCATTGCAGAGTCAGCTAGCACCAGATGGAACCAGCTGTGTCCAGCATAGGGTAGCCCCTGACCTCTTCCCACAGAGACCAAGCCCTGCAGTCCCATCCTCCCTCCCCGCCAACATCTTGACACCTGTAAGCAATACAGAAGCCAAATGAAACAGGAAAAAATAAACCACAACTCACAAATCTATCCTTTGCATCCAAATAGTCCAACTATAATTTGAATTCAGCAGTGAATCTGTCCAAAAAACATAATGAGAACAGAATTTAATCAGCTAGGAAGTCATTCCCATACTGCTCAGAAGTCTTCCTTTCATGTTCTCATAAATGGCGATGAGAGAAGCTCAGATCTTCCTTAGATGATAACACAGGAGATCTTTGCAAGTAACACTGTATAAGCTGATCCTATTGTAAAAACGTCGTCTTACCTTTGCACTTGTCCAAGTCTGGTTTTCCCATCATCTGCTGCATATCACAGTTTATCTCCATTACTTATATATTAGAATGAAAGCAAAATCATTACAAAGATTCTTTCATTTCTTATCAGCAAAATTATTAAAGCGCATACTTGCGCATACTTGTTTTCAATGTAATAATGAGGTTCAAACATATGGGCAGATGCTTGATCTTATCTGCTTGTAGATCCTTTCAGCTGAAGTCACCCAGCAGATAGTAATGGTAAGACCACGTCAGGTTCCTTTTATAATTATGGAAAGAATTAAAAGTTTCCAGAGGCTGATTTATCCCCTCCTCAAACAGGAATCTAAAATTTGAGGAGGAATTAGGCATTGTAGGATTGAAAGGGTTAACAGGATTGAAGTACTGAAGGGTCCAGGCCATGTCTGAAGGGAGGAGACTTGTGTATCCGGAACAGGAGTAAAAACAAGATTAGAAGAAAATAAACGAGCGAGCGCATGACCTTGTTTGTGAAAGAGGGAACTGCAAGGTTGTAAAAGATAGCCAATTGTATCAGCTAAAGGGATGCATGAGGGACACGTGAACAGGACACATAAACCAATAAAAGATCACTTAGTGGCACGTGTATAAACAAGTAGAAAGTATATAAGCAGTGTAATATTTCAATAGAGGGTCTTTGATTTATCATCTATCGGAGTCCGTGCATCAATCTGCTACAAAAATAGATTGTATGAACTGCATTCTGGAAGCAAGCGAGATTCAGCTGCCTAAAAAAGACATCTAGTGCTATTTGGAATACCTCAGTGTATCCCATCTGGCCTCCAGCTGTTGTTCTGGAAGTGCATGAGCATCCCAAAGGCTCCTGTCATATTTGCCATACCTGTGTGAATGTCTTATATACATGAAGATGACTCAAAAAATGCACTGACTTCCCACAGTCTGTGGTCAATGACTACAAACCATTCTTCACCATAAGATGATTAGGCTCCAATAACTCTATCAACTTGCTTTTTCCTGTCTGTAACTGGAGTGTAGACAAGCAACATTCATGTGGATGCTTGTATGCCAACACCTTAATTTAGGCTTTCTAATCTACAGCTGAATCTCACTCCTAAAACTGGCGAGAGGAATTGCCTTCCAAGGTTGCGTGTGCACTAAAAAATTAAGCCATGCACAGACATATTTGCAGTAACAGGAGTATAATTACCTGCACTGTTAGTTCTTTAGAACTTCAGGCAAGGCCAAATCTCCCAAACTATTTCTAGCCATGATTTAATACTTAGCATAGGACAGATACCATTCCCAGTAAGAAGTTTGGAAGTGATCGCTCTGTCCTAAGGTCTAAAATATTTTATTAGTATGGATGTAGCCAACCTGTGCTAGCTGGCATAAAATGCAGAGAACATACTCTGGCACCATTTTTACTTTGAAAGACGTAGCCAGAAGATGTCACAATTAGTCAGCTACAGATCCCCCTAGCAAAGAAGCAATTTACAGCTAGCTAGTTAATGCAAGAAAACATGAAATCATGTCTTTCTGCATTATCTACACACACAGTGTATCCACACACCTCTAACCACACAGAGGAAAGCACTGGCAGAATTCATCTGTGAATATACAGAAGTCATGTATAGGTTGCCCAAAATGCACATGTGCACCCTTCCCTATGTGCTATGTATAAAATAAACCTCTGACAATAGTGTCAGTGGACCACAGTCCATCTTACTCTACCCATCATCTTCTCAGCTTCACCCCACATTGAGGCATCCACTTACCATAGCTTTCCTACAGGACAAATAACCAAGGCAGTTCAGTCAGGCTCCTTGAGGTGAGTAGATCTGTTGGCTCTGTCTCCTGACTTCTATGGGCAGCAAAGTGCTAGTGTCATGTTGATATCAAGTAGTCCACTTGTCTTCCAGGGACTATTTTTTTTTCACGTTTCTTTTCTACATCTCTGTGCAAAGGAAAAAAATAGAAAATGTAGCTACTATTTTTGAGTGCTGAGGGTGTAATAAATTATTAAAATATACAACTATTCAGCAGAAAATATATGCTATGCTTTCTCTTAATAAAAATTGGCAAATGCTCACTTTTTAATGCCCTTTATATGCAACATTTTTCTATCTTAAAATGTCTCATATTTTGTAAATGGTGCTTTAGAAGCCTCTGGAGGTATGATGATGAAATATCGATTGTCCTTTTCCTGACTTTTCCCACTCCCCAAACACTTTTCACCACCTGCAGTACTTCTGATTTATATTTTTTTATTATTTTGACAAATTAAAAACACTTCATACTGTGAAATAACTAGTAACAAGGGAGAATTTCTTACACACATACGTAAGGAAGAAAAACAAACAAGCATGAAGCACATATATTTCTATTACTTTTAGATGAGCTAACTTCCCAAGCTCTGGACTCTAGCCTTGCCTTTGAATTTATGGGCTGAATTCAGAACACTTAGTCCTTGATTCTGCAGACACTTGAGGGGATGCTCAACTTTAAGCTTATGAGCTTGACATGGAAGTCATATGTTAATAATTCAATATAGGATTAAGTGTTTATAGGATCTTTGACTGTTAAACGGACCTAAAAGCAATATTCTTGAAATTCATTTCAGTCACCTTAAGTTGATTTTGGATTGCCTTTTTTTCATCTTATTCCATGTCATTTCTAACCTAGTCAAAATTATGATCCATAAATTTAACTAGAAGTGATGCAATCTGGATTACTGAAATACATGGAAGTTAACATCTCAGGTTAAAGCTGTGAAACTTTCTCTATAGATTAAACCTAACAGATAAATGTGTAAGAGCAGGCAGACTTTCAAAAACCTAAAGGACCAGAAATTGTACCCACATGTACTGTAAGTTGTATCTGCAAAACCTCGACCTCAAAATTATGAGTGCATGGCTTGTGAAGGCGGGAAGAAAAATTTGGTCTAATAAGTCTGCACCCAAAATTCTGTGTTGCTGACTAGGAAACTGAGGCAGACTGCAGGTACCCTGATTTAACTTCAACCTTTAACTTAAGGTGTCCTAAGAGAGACTGCATCTACCAATTCCATGTGGAATCTTTCCTAGTAATGCCCTTCAGTGCAAAGCGGTTCACTCCCATGTGCCCAAAGGGTAAATCTTATCCAAAATATACAGAACATGAAAAAGCATGCCAAACCCTTGGGGAAAAGTTGTTTATTCATATAAGAAATCATTTTAATATTCTATTATTATTATCAAATAGAAAAATGCAATACATTCATTAAAAATATAATAACTTGAAGTATTTTAAAAAGGAACAGATTCTCAAAAATTAAGTAGAAAGTCAATATCTAAAAATATCTAACAAAAGCTGTGCCTTTTTAATGTCATGGACAGTGAGAACATATGAATATTTCACAATCTATCTTCCTACTTACTCTAAGTTTAAAAAAATATAGGTCCATGAGGAGGATATGGACATTTTTCAATGTTCCACTTTAACACAAAGGATTTTCCCATTTTACGATTGCCTGTTACATTTGCATTGCAAATTCCACTGTGTTACAGTAAGAGGCAAACTAGCAGGTTGGTGACCCTTAACATTTTCATTCAGTAAGTAAGTGAAAATAAAAAAAAATGCAGCGTACCTTAAAATGGTCTTTTAAATTATAACAGCAACACAGTCATATGTATCACTGCTAATGCAGAATAAGGGAAACTTGTAAAGCTGAGTACTAATCCTTAATACACACTGTAAATTCAGTTTCCTTTTCATATCTACCTACAATGACATTTCTGCAATACAGCAGAAATAACTCAGAAAATACACGATAGGACTAGCAATTACATCAGACCAACCAGCAGCATTAAAAGAAAGGTCGCTTATGATACAATAGCTATCACACACAGTTAATTCTTGACAGTATACCACTGGAGATTAATTCACGCATCATTGTCTTACGTGTTGGTGTATATTGCTGGGGTCAGCATATAAAAGATTTGCCAATTCTTGCTAAGAGGTACTTTGAAACCTTTCTTTATAACTTGAACCGAGGATTCTCAGTGAGCAGACCCCTATCTCACAACTGTCTCTGGCTCAACCAATTGCTCTCAGTGGTCCTGATTCTTACCCATGAGAGGTCAGAGCCATCCAATCTCTTCCACCTCTGCAACTGCTGTTTGAAGTGAATCAAACTCAAATCCTGGCTAACTACTGAAGATACGTTTTATTTTTAGAATTGACCTAAAGTCTTCTGAGCATTATGGAAATTACAGGTATGGAGATAAAGAGTGTTCCTTTTTGGACTTTTGCCCTACAGGTGATGCTACTGAATAGCTTTGACATTCCATGAAGATCTGCAGATACATGTTTATCTTGTGCTACTTTATGTCGTTGTTCTTATTATAGATATCTTATTTTCTAGTGTTTTACTCTCTAGTTTTAAATGTCACAACAGCTGAATGGGGAGCTGATGTTCCTTGTTTGCATGGACTAAGAAAAACAGATCTTTTAACTGTTTCACTCCCTGTTCACTATCCATTTACAGCTACACCTGAAAAGTCAATATCTAGGTTACTTCTGGGAGATACTATTTCCCCCCCAAAAAAAACCTTAAGAGCAGCTGATGAAGTAGATTGCTTTAGAGGCTAACCTCTACAGATAGTGTAGAGGAGGTAATATTACATTTGTCCTCTTTTAACGAGTACTGTTCTTCAGCACTGCTCTATCAGACTTTGCATGCATATAAGACACTCATGCCTCCATGGTGTGCTCTGTGGAACACATCATACACCCTTGTTGTGATGATATAAACCACTTTTGTGGCAGACTATAGAGCAGCCCTCTCATTTTTCTTTGAAATTTAAGAAATATGTTTAAAATTTTCTTGGCTTCTGTGAAGGTCACAAAAATGAATGAATGAATGAATAAACAAACAAAACCACAAACAAATCAGAACTCTGACTTAGCTTAAATGTGCAGATGGGAATCTGCATCCAATAGAAGTATTAGGTTACCAGTAAGGTGCCACTTTCTCTTGAGACTGTGGTCTATGGCCACAGAGGTAAACATTGAAGTTTTTAACTTAAGATTTCACAAGCAATCAGGCTGGTTGTGGTATAATGTGTGACAGTTAGAGAGTAATAGCACAGACTTAACATTATACAAAGGCCACTGTGATTCTCAGAGCATGCGGCCTTTTCCTCAGAGATCCTGGTCACTCCCTGGTGCACATTCCTCAGACATCTTGCTACGAATTCAGGGCATGATTAAAACACTCATGTAATCCTTCATTGTCTGTACAAGTCCGTGTGATACAGCTCAGGAGCTGTGAAATAGTAACTCCTGAAACAACACAGACTGGCACTCTGAACCACAGAGGCTGATGTCCACTGATGGGAAAAAGAAATCTATCATTTATTCTAATGATAAATAATTTGAATACATTAGAATTAGAGGAATGAATAGAACAATTCAGCTATCTTGTGCACACTGTTGAAAAATATCATGTCCCATTTAAGCTAATAGGAATTCAGGTGCCTAGTGCTGTCCAGTTTCCTAAAAGTCGGCATCTACTACAGTTTCAGATGCCTGAATACATTTTTCCTGTCCACTCAACAGGTCTTTCTTAGGTCTTTTTCCATTGCTACTAGACACATTGGAATGTCTTGAGGGTCCCAGATGACACTACACACCTTTATTTAGGCAAACAAATTGAGCCACAGAAGTCAAGAGGTATATGACTAGAAAAGCCTGCCTCTCTGTCAGTTACACAAGGAAGAGCTAACTATATAGTTTTCACTTTTCTTTTTTCTTTGTATAATAAGACTACCCAGTAACTAGTGGACAAACGCAAGAACCAAAAAGGTCCTGTTCAAGAAGCTGTACTCTAACAAAACACGTACTGGCTGGTAAGTGTTAAAGCAACAGTAAGACAGGACTAATCAGGATGAGAGGCAATGATCTCACTGCTTTAGGAGCTGTATAGCTGTGAAGCATTTTTTTAAAAATTCAAGGAAAAGAAAAAGATCAGTTAAGAGGCTTAATGAGTCACTCTAGGAACACCAGAAATACCCTTTTATGAACAGGATAAAACCTACTATTGCTACTATTTAAAGCTTATATTATAGTTTTATAAGGTAATGGTGGAAATCCACATGACATCTTAAAGCACCACAAAAGAGGACTATTTACAATAAAAAAAGTACTAAAATCCATCCTTGATCTCTAGTTCAGCTTTCAATCTCAAAATTTTGCATGAAAGTCTTTTACTTGGGATCATCATTTTACAGTTTTTTTTCTTGGTGACAAAATAAGACAGCAAGGCGACAACTTTAGAGCTGCATATCTCAAACAATGTTTAACAGATACTGATTTCTATTTTGTCCTATAAAATCTCATTTAAGCACCACTAAATGAAATAAAATCTAATAATCACAACTATGTTCTCAAGGGGGCAAAAAACAAACAAAGGTATATTACACACACAAAAAATCTTAAACACAGAAATCTGAATTACTCTTCAGTAATATTTTCTTCCTAAAACATCAAAAGATACTTATCAAACTAAAATGTAAAGCATCAGCACACACTTACAGACTTGGTTTCATACTAAGTGGTTAGCATTCACAGCGTTACATCATGCATGAATATTGAAAAGATTGTATTTTTTTGCCAAATATTTGTGGGGATTTTTAGTAGTTGGCTTATTAAGAAATTATCTATACCACCCAGAGAAGTTAAAAATACATTCACTTTGAGTCTGAGCTGGACAGACAGGAGTGAAAATCTTTTAAAAATTGAAAACATTTTAAATTCAACCATCTTGACTTCTGGGATTTTCTTCTTGCAATTTCTTATGATTTTGATACAATTTATTATGACACAAACTCCCTCGTAGATATAGATGTACTGCAGAAATCTGTTTCTTAAACGCTTCAAAAAAAGGCTAAACTCTGAGTTACATTAACTCATTCATCTCTTACATTATAATGGCTTTTTCTCCTGTTCTGGGTTTGTCTATGGCCTGTGCACACAGAAACAGCCCTGGCATCTAAATAATAGTTTCTGTTGCATTCTGAATCATTTCTTTCCATTACTGTTCTCGTGTGTCTGTAGCTTTTGGTTGTTAATGAGATCAAGCTGGATTTCCACTGAGACTGTGACAGTAGTGCCATCAGCTTTTAATCTGTCAAGTCCCCATGAAACATCCTTCAACTGCTTTTGCAACTTAGTAGGTCTTTTGTAGTGTCCCTTTCTATATAAAATGTTTTGATCATATTCCATCTCATGCTCCATCCATCTGCAACATGGGTGCAGCCGTTGTATAGAAATATGGAGGACCACATTCTATGCAGCTGATACACACCTTAGGTCTGACCCTTTAACTGACAGCTAAAGAAAATGCCATTCAGAAACTGGAATAGAAGTCAGTCTTAGTTAGACAGGAGCGTTGGCACCGCTGTGAATTTTACTCCCTTCTTTAGCAAGCTTGAAATGTTGTGACAAATGATAAACATGTTTAGAATGATTGAAAAAAACGCCTCTGCATGAAAATATATTTCTTTACTGGTGATGTTTTCTTGACATGACTGTCTTTAACAATCCCCCTACCAACCTTCTTCAAGACTTGCCTATTCATTTGTGCCTGAGCTAGCTTCAAACACTCAGGGTACACACACACTGGTATAAAGACAACCTTCTGGAAGCAATGGAAAGCATCCATAAGGTTTGCATAGAAACATAAGGTCTTCAAGAAACATAGGGTCAAAAGCCCCTGAATTATTTTGAGCATTATTCTGGACCTGCTTATAAGACACGTATCTTAAAAACACTACTTTTATGTAAAACCAGTAAAAAAAGCATTTGACAAATTAACATATAATTCACTAGACTTCTGGAGCATTTTTCATCCCAGTCATACCCTTTCCCTCTTTACTGTCTTCCCAATGAGTGGTATGCAAGTCCAAAACACTGAAGTCCCTTCTAGCTCTTGAGTGATGAAGAACATCTGCTGCTGCTTGGATAACTCAACATCTCCTCTAAGGAAGAAGCTATCTAGATTAAAACTAACATCAAGATTAGTAAAATAGTGGGAATTAGCTGAGGAATCATTGGAAAGTTAAAGCGAGCAAGGGATTTTGAGAAGGATTCAGACTGTACAGGCCCGGGGGAGCAGGCTTGCTTTGCAATTTAGTGCATATATAGACAGTCCCTGAGGACACAATGGAGAAGGACACAGAGGATTTAACCCTAGACAGTTGTCCCTTCCATCAAATACCAAGTTGTATCATAGACAGACTTCAGTGGAAAAAAAACAACATTCAAGGAACACGGACTGAAGAAGGTCCAATTTGTGTGTTCAGAATCTCTTAATAGATGCACTTTAAGAGATTGGTTTCTTTCTAGATAGGGAAGTAAAAGAAAGAAGAAAGAATTCTCCACAGGAGAGAAACAATCTCCCATTCAAGCCAGGCAGAAAAGCATTTTTCAGCAAGTACGGTTCAATGCTATTTATGTAGCAAGGCATGAAACTACTGAGCTGGCAAGCAAGACTAACTGTAGTCCAATGTCATAGCAACAGAGGCTGGCTTCACAGGCACTACAAAAGTTGGAACTCTCTAAAGGCACCAGACAAATTGAGGTCCTCCTTGCATATTCAGCTGCCAAAAGCATGTGACTGCTGAAATGGGACATCTGGGAACCTTGTTACATGCAGATCTCTGGAGGCTGCAAAGTCAACGTGGCTAACAATGACAGAAGTGCCTGTAAGCATGAAGTGTGAGATTCCTGGCATCCTTAACCTGCTCCAAACCTCTGTACATTGTGGGCAGAACATGGCTTCCCTATAGGCAAATTAAGAGAACGGCACCATAAGAATTCACAGGGCAGTCTTATTACGAGTCTTGCTTGTGAAGGGCACCTTCCAACGATGCCTGCATTAGCAATGCAAAGATTGAAAATGTCCTCCTACTCTTCTGTTCTTAAAGACCTACAGTATTATCAAGTAGTAATGGGGGAAAAAAAGTAAATTCTTCATACACTGTAGGTCATGAACCTTGACTCATTAATTTGAATTTTTAACACCATATCTCCTAATCTTTCTGTGTTTCACATGCTACACAAGTACATCACTGGAAGATAATGATGGAGCACAACTCAGGAGTACTGCAGAGTACTAGCCACAAGCACTATTTTCTGTGAAAATAGAAGCGTATTTAAGTAACAGGGGCAATGAACATGCTAGGAAGATATTTATAATGTAATCAAATTTACCACCTTTAAGTACTCTGGCATGAATTCCAGAAGCTATTATGCTCGTTATGAATCAGACCAGGAGGAACTTTCCTTGTATACAATTTAAATTCAGCCTAAGCATCAAAAATAAAATGTGAATATTGTCCCTATGGTTCCTTATGGGCAGCAGACTATATCATATAATCTCCCCATATCATTATGTGTGATGAGTGGGAAGTAGAACAGCAAAGCTCTGGCCTAAGCTTACAATGGGATTGGAAGGAGTTCATTATTACTTGTTTCAAATCCAGAGAGCAGAGGCAGTATGAAATAAATCACCAACACACACCTGCCTGTGCTTGAACACCTCAGTTTCCTCTCAGAATCAATACAAACACATTTTAGTTCAAAGAAAAGGGAAGGAATCACCACCAGCAACATTAAATCATAAAGAATTTGATCAAATAATTTTTTTTTTTACATAATCCTTATTTTTAACACGTCTTTTTTTTTTTATTATTTGTTCAGTTTTAGAGTATTACCATAAAGTGACTCAGTTTTAGGTAATGAAAGGATACTGAATTTTCCCATTGTGGCTCTTTGACCCTTTATATTTCTAAAAGCTCTACACATTTAGTTTTCAGCAAACAGTTATGTCACCTATTTCTTCTTTATGTGCATGTGTATAACTGTCAAATTCTTAATTTCACTGCGCTCCTTAGCTTCCAGAGAGACACACTTTATCAAAGCACACCTTCAGAATACATATTCATTTAAAAAGACAGTTGAAGACCAGACTTTTCTAGTTAGGAAAAAAATGAGACAATAATTTTTTATCGCATTGCAAGACAATGATTTTATTTCAAAGTTAGGAAATTTACTTTCTAATATCTCATTTACATGATTCAGTATGCCCTAATGCCACATCACAGACTAATAAGCTACACAGTACTCTGGGACAAATCTCAAGTTCTCCTCATGAAACCACTATACCTTCTATAAATAATTGTTAATTTGGGACACATCTAGGATGTCTGCCTAAAGAAAGACATGTCTGCCAGAAAGGAAAGACAGGTTCAAGTGGTTCATTAAGAAGATATTTAATTCCAAACACTTCTGTACAATTAACTGGTTTTGGTTTTGAGAGCTGCCAACAGCTGACCATGAGCCAGTAATGCACCTTGGAAGCAAGGCAGGCCAACAGCATCCTGGGCTGCATGAGGAAAAACATTGCCAGCACGTTGTGGGAAGTGATCCTTCCTCTCTGCTCTGCACTGGTGATGCCACATATGGAATGCTGGGTCCAGTTCCAGGCTCCCAAGTACAGGAGAGACACGGAGATACTGGAAGGCCACAAAGACGATTAAAGGTCTGGATCATCTCTCCTCTAAGAAAAGGCTGAGAGCTGGGTCTTTTTAGCCTGGAGAAGAGAAGACTCTGAGGGAATCTAATTAACACATATAAATACCTGAAGGGAGGGTGAAAAGAGGACAGAGCCAGACTCTTCTCAGCGATGCCCAGAGAAAGGACAAGAGACAATGAGCACAAGAAGAAATACAGGAAATTCCATTTAAATATATAGAAAAAAACCCAGTTTTTACTGTGATGATGGTCAAACACTGGAACAGGTTGCCCAAAGGAGTTGTGGAGTCTCTGTCCCTGAAGATATTAAAAATTTGACTTGACACAGCCCTGAGCAACCTGCTCTGGCTGACCTTACTGTAAGCAGGGATTTGGAGCAGACAAGTCTCCAAAGGTTCCTGCCAGCCTCAACCATTCTGAGATTCTGTGAAATTAAATCTAAATCACAGAAGCCAGCCTCTTAAATAGAAGGGCCCCAGGTCAGGAAGCCACTTTGTACAATATCTATGCATCTGTTTTAACAAATTATTTCATTATATACACAGATTTGTTACAAATAGAGTTTTTTCCACAGTGTTTAGCAATTACTTCTTTTTCTTGAGTATCCTTCCCATACTATTGCATGTTACTTCTTTCTAGAGTAATACCCTCTTCAGCCCTGAAGCTGAACAAAGGTATCACAGTAACACAGTATGACTCTGTTTCGACAGATTTGATTGTGATCATCTGATACTACGTTGAATGGGATCTATAATGACAGATAGGAAGTTTCACACCTCAGGATGGAGACAGACAGTAAACTGCCTGCCATTAGGAGGCTAATTTACCTTTGGTTCTTGAAACATTTATACCTTTTGCCTTACTACGTTCTACACTGAACTTTGCAATACTACATCAGGTATTGAGGAAAATGTGTATCAAAAGCGGAATGCATGAAAATTAACATGTCCTTAATGTCTTTCAGGTTATACTGAGAAAACTCACAGTATCAGTTTTTAAAACATCAATGGAAAGACTATGGCAAGGAAGAGCGACCTTCATTTTGTTCTGAAAAGCTGATATTAATAATATATCTGCAGACCTCATCAGTTTTTTAGTCCTGCTGGTTCTCTTTTAGAAAAGCACTGAGAGACAACAGTGAAGCCAGCAGTCTGATATGCATTTTCCTTTTTCTGCCAATGGGGTTTACAACTCTCTTATGGATTCTGAGATCACGGGGTATTCACATCTCCTATATATTAACATCTGGCCAGGTATTTGGCAGTGGCATGTAAAACCACACAACATCTTCTGGATTTTTTAGACACACACACTCAGTGCAGTTGGCAAGAATTGTTTCTTGCAGAATAGCAGCAGTGAATGCTCCCTGAAAAGAGAAACTCCTGCCCACTAGAGACATACCTGAGAGGAGCAAGCAAGCCAGTTTAATGTTATTCCTCCCATACAGCTGAGTCCACTGTGCGCAGCAGCGCTCTTGACCAATTGTATTGAAAGGTGCATGTTGCTTGTCCAGGGCTAACCTTATAATGTCCACTAGTTCAAGCAAGAAGTGTAAGTGAAGCAACACTCATACAAGAGAAAGAAAAAAAATTACATTTCCTGAAAGATATTTATAAAACTAGAGAATTAAAAAAAAGCTAGATATTTTATTCATAGCTTGTGCTCTCTTTCTTCAACTGAGCCAATGTTGAACTTCACTGTAGTGTTGTCTGTTACTGCCACTGATGTGAGTTCTGTTCCATCACAAATATTGTGTCAGAAGGGATGATTTACTGCCAGAGTATGTATCTGGTGAATGCCAGGAGATAAGTTTGCATTTATTTACTGTTATAAAAAAGGCTCTTGCAAAATTCTGTTCTACAGCCAACTTTTTATGAGGCAACTGTTTACTTAAACTTCCTTTTATGAAGTAGGGAGGATAGAGTAAAGTGGTTTACCCACAAATATATTTTGAGGTCTGGTTGGATTTTTTAGAAACTCTTGATTGGAAAAATATTAGAATGATATATCAGAATAGCGTGTGAGATTGCTAATTGCACTAGGATCATATTGCAGCTTAAAAAAAAGGGATGTGTCATATTGCCTTATGTTAAAGCTATTTATTTAATACTGTATTTTAATAATACATTTTTAAAGAACATAGAAAATGCAATAACATCATTATATATCACACATCTGTGTACAGAGAAAAACAACGTAGTGCTGAAATGTAGTGCTGGCAAAACTTTCAAGGGGTAAATTTTGGGTCACAAAACCAAATGATTCTAATGTCAGAATAATTCGTGTTTCTAAGACTGGGATATCTATGTAAGAAACAGCAGGCTACAGTAGCTTCCTGTGTCAATTCACAGGGTACAGAGTATATTCAATGCACCAGAGGAAAGCAGGGAACTACATTGACCTTTTCAGTAATTTGTGTCTACATAGCACAGCCGTTCCATGTTTTATTTCTAAGAGGGGGTGGTGGTGGTGGTTGTTGTTGTTATTATTATTATTATTATTATTATATTTACATTCTTCTATTCCGGCTCCGTAGATGAGTTGACACACAGCAGAGAGCTTGGTGAGACTGTGACACAAGATTTACAAAAAATTATCATTTATTCAAAACCACTGAATGGATAGAGTTGTGTAAATAAGAATTTCCACGCCCCTGCTGTTCACACCAGGTTGTGCTGATGTCTTTCTAGGAGCGAGTTGATCCTCTCCTGCTGCTCATAAAAATTCTTGCCCAGCAAAGTTTGGAGAATTTCCTCGTGTAGAACAAAGTGTTACAGACAGTGTGTTTAGGA
>VFFE01007040.1:157820-286665 GCA_008921705.1 Burhinus oedicnemus | reverse complement strand
TAATAAAATACTTTTTTTTTTTTTTTTACAGAAAAGCAACTCCTATAAATTTCAATTCCTTCTTTCTACAAATGAAGGTGCTAGACCTTTAAAATAATTTTTCTAATAAATGAAAACAATATTTCTCTATGTCCTATTGTTAGGAAATGGAAGAATTGATTTTGTTGAAGCAAGCAAGCAGGAATTCAACCTTATGCAGTCGTTTGGCAAGTGAATTTTTAGCCCCTATGGTTATGCTTTGTCAAAATTACAGGCCTTTGGAAACAAGGTGTTATAATAGAAAATGTCAGTCAACCTTAATAATAGATAGGCTTAATAACTCTGCTTATAATGTAGAAGATTGTAAAAGAAAGAAAAGGGCAAAAGAAAGAAAAACAAGATTTTAAAAATAACGTCAACTCACAGATCTGAGAAACATTTTGAAATTCACAGAGGATCTGTTTAGCCTCTGGGCAAAAACTAATACTAAAAAAAAAATTACTCTTTCATCTCTGTAACACTATGAACTAAATTTCTAGCTAAAGCTTAGACTAACAGAAATGGATGGCTCTCAAGGGGATGTGAAATGTGCTTTTGAGCCTCTCATTTTTCACAAGGGGGGTTAAAAAGCAAAAGAGATCCATGATGACATCAAGATATTTTACCTTGGTAGCTATAACAATATTTAGTATTTCCCAAACAGTTTTCATATTCTACTTGCTATGTCATACAAATAATATCAAAGACATATTAACAACACGTAGAGTGTGGTGAGTCATGGAAACTGAAACATATTTCCTTTTTAGAGAGGTAGAGAGACGCTTCATCTGGGACAAAACAATATTAGATAATTTTGGAAATTATGTACTATTACCCCCCAAGCTATCTTTTCAGCTGATCAGTATCCTTTAGTCTCTGAAATTCTTAATCTGGAATGGCATAATATTTTTGTGAAAAAATAACTTACAAATATTTTTAAGGGGTTGAACTTTGTCACGGTTAGCTGAAGAAGTTCTTAGAGAATATCAACAATCACGCTTAGGAAACTGAAATTCAGATCAAGGGACTAAATATGTATACCTTGGCTAAGAGACTTCCACAATTACAATATGTGTCATGAATGGAAAGGAACTATTTTGTGCAGTCTATGAAGGTACAATTAACGGTAATCAGAGGTCTGAAGACAGGAAAAAATTAGACAACTTCAGATGATAAGTTAACAGTAATATCCAGTAAGTTGTGGATCAGAAATCCCAATCCTATTGCTGGTTTATTTATTCATAAAATAAACAAAATACAGTAAACCTTCCTGCAGATGAAACTTGCACACTGTGTGATTCTGTCTGGATTTTAGAAGGGCTCAGAACAATGCAAATACCTGTGTATGTTAAATGAACCTAAATGTGTCATTCATTTCATTGATTTCACCCAAAATGATAAGCTTTACTGCAATAAAAGGAATTTAGATCAGCCACTTCAAGGGTAATGATACCTGTGCAAGGAGCAGATTGCCAAAGTAATAGATAGCAACATCTTTATTAAAAAGGTTTGAGGTTTTGTTTTGTTTTGTTTTTTTTAATTAAGTTAGACAAATATCTGATGGGAAAAGCTTAGCTGTTGTTGATTCTGCCTGGATACAGGGGATCGACTATATGACCTTTATGATTTTTTCAAGAGTAATTAATGATTATGTAACTGTATAATTCACAATAATGGTTGCACTAAGAACACACAGATGTGACAAGTTGCATCTTTTACTTTGATGTTCTATGAATAATTCTCTTGGACAACTGAACTGTAAGAGTGACAGGAGAAGAACATGGTAAAAGGTGAAAGGCAAGCGGGAATTAATGTCTGTGCTGGGTCATACCATAGAAGGAGAAAAGAAGTAATGATGATAGAAACCACTAAAGTGGGAGAAATTAAGTCTGTAGGAAGGGAAAGCAGCTATTGAAAGAACAGGTATTTAAAGATTGCAACAATATCATTAATAAAAATTAGTAAAAGAAAAGACAATACCAAACAGTGGTATATATTTAAAACAGCTGGAATGTAGCGTTAAATTCCTGAAGCGTTAGTAGCTCTGAGTTTGCTGCCTACATAAAATCATAGAATCACAGAATGGTTTGGGTTGGAAGGGACCTTGAAAGTTCATCTAGTCCAATCCCCGCAATGAGCAGGGACACATTGAACTAGATCAGGTTGCTCAGAGCCCCCTCCAACCTGACCTTGAATGTTTCCAGGGATGGGGCATCTACAACGTCTCTGGGAAACCTGTTCCAGTGTTTCATCACCGTCATGGTAAAACATCTCTTCCTTATATTCAATCTAAACTTACCCTCTTTCAGTTTAAAACCATTGCCCCTTGTCCTTTCACTACAGGTCCTGGTAAAAAGTCTGTCCCCATCTTTCTTATAAAAGTCCTTTTAAGTACTGAAAGGCTGCAATAAGGTCTCCCCAGAGCCCTCACTTCTCCAGGCTGAACAACCCCAACTCTCTCAGTCTGTCCTCATAGCAGAGGTGCTCCAGCCCTCTGATCATCTTTGTGGCCCTCCTCTGGACCCGCTTCAAAAGGTCTATGTCCTTCTTGTGCTGAGGGCTCCAGAGCTGGATGCAGGACTCCAGGTGGGGTCTCACCAGAGCAGAGTAGAGGGGCAGAATCACCTCCCTCGACCTGCTGGCCACGCTTCTTTTGATGCAGCCCAGGACACGACTGATTTTTTGGGCTGCAAGTGCACATCGCCAGCTCATATTGAGGTTCTCATCAACCAACACCTCCAAGTCCTTCTTGGCAGGGCTGCTCTCAATCTATTCATCAGCCTTGTAGTACGTTGTTTTATAAGTATGGTGTCCTGGGCAGTAAAGAGTCAAATACAAACAACTGGCCTTCTGGATTGATAACTACCTTAAATGTGCAACGTATAAACTGAAGGGAATCCATTTGAAACTGGACACACAAATTAACTTCAAGGAAGATAAATGAATGGATTAAAACTGTTGAAACATTGTCATGAAAGGATGGATACTAGACAAAACAGGGATATGAAGTCAGTAATGAATACAGGGAGAAGAGATCGTAATGAAAGAGGGAAAATGAGGAAAAGGAGTGAAGGGAGATAGATGTAAGATTAGATCATTTCATTTTGAAACAAACAAACTAAAAACTGTTCTGGGATTTCTAATGCTCTAAACAGGTATGAAATGTCATCCAATTAATCTAATGAAACTGAGAAACTGCACAGCCAATTTGGTGCTGTAAATATCATTGCAGATTTTGTTAGCAGAAATCATAACTGACTGCTCAAGGACAGAAAATACAACACATAGCCTCTCTCATTTCCAGCTTATGAATTTACACGATTCTGAGCACAAAAGCTAAGAAAAGAAATGAAAGAACGTGTCTTTTAATATGCAACATGCCCCCCATTCTGAAGTAGCTGAATTCTGAGAGTGACTAGATAAAAACCAAACCAAAATAAAACAACCAAACAAACAAACAAAAAAGAAAATCCAAGAAACACAAATTCAAGATGTAGTGAAATAAGCATAACAGTAGTGCTGGTTTGTAATGGCATTTCAGCAATCATTATCACTCAAAATATATTTGTGCACCTCTGCTGCACCATTACACTTCAGTTCAGTTGCTGCAATGGGTTTATAATCACTGAGGGGGTGTGGGGGAGAAGAGAGGAAAATTTAAACAAAAGTGAAAAATCTAAAAAAGCCTCCCTTGTTCCTGTTCTGTACATAGTGAAAAGAAAAGAAGAAAAAAGAAAAAAAAATTATGGAGAGAATAAGAAATAAGGAAAGTAGTAATCTTATAATCATTGTATCACAGGCAACGCACAACCCTGATTAGCTTTTCCAACATCAGGACAACAGGAGACATAAGGAATTTCTTATCACCCAAAATATCACCTAAGAATTTCAGTCATTGTTTATCAAGCCCTATAGAGCTGGTAACCTGAGCTTCACATAATAAAGCAGCCACAAGTCACATATACAAAAAAAATCTAGTCCCTGTTACCTACTCCTTGCTCACACACTCATTCATCACACGATCCTGAATAGAGAACTAAATGAAGCTATTTGCACTATTCTCAAACATAGTTTATCACAAATGAAACCCATCTGATCCTCCCCTTTCCCACACCTGTTTGCCTGAGGCTCTGTAGAGGTACCATCTTGGGTTATGACTACATGGTGCAGTTTTGTTGAAAGTTTTTATTTATTAGTACTCTGTTCATAAGACTACAAAAAAAATGTCACTTTTAAAAAATAACATCCTTTGAGTAAAGTAGCTCCTATTTTCACAAACCCTCAAAATAAATAATAAACTTACTCATTTTCCTTTGAGAAAAAAAACAAAAAAAAAAACAAAAAAAGAAATCCAGTTTGGTAGTTTGGATTTTATTTTCTTAATGGAAATTGCAGAGTTGTTTGTGGGGACAGGTGTCCTAATTCACTAACAGAGCCCTTTATTCAAAGTAGTGATTAGTAACTAAAGTTTAAAGAAAAAGAAAAAAAAAAGAAAAAAAGTAGAGTTTAAAATTCAAATGAAAAAATAGGTGGGGAACATTCTGCCTTTGGAAGTACCTCCATAGCAATATAAGGGGCTGAACCGAATGTTTCAAACTGATTTTTAAGTTGGTGAAGTTAGGTCAGAGTAATTCCCACTTCTGATACTTGGTTACAGAGTAGAGGAGAGAGTCTGACAAGATCTAGGTGAATGACAATCTTTTAGCAGACTGTTAAAATGAAACTTTTTTTCTCTCTCTTAAAAAGTAGCTAGAGAGATGAAACATTAATCAATTTATTTTATGGACAAGTACTCAACCTCTACTCAAATCACCTAAGTGGTTGGTGACTTCCTGTTCTTCCAACCTCCTGTTGGAAGGTTGATCCCTTCCTGTTTCCCATATTTATATTGTTAATTAAGAACCTCCTTACCTCAGTAGCCAGGCGATTATGAAAATCCTTGTCAACAGCCACATGATTAAGCCACTCTATAAAGAGCCTATTCCTCCCATATTTTTATACCCAAATTTCATACTATAATGCAAAATTTATATTCACTATTGATTACAGAGCATGAGACAGCTGCACTTCTCCATTCCAGGAGGTAAATCATTTTGTATCTCTCAGTTCATCTCAAATGTAAGGGGGCAAATTACAGCCAAAGGTTTCAGTTAAGTGAAACATTCTCCTAATCTTTTTTGGTACTGTGCCTTATTATGCTTTTTAATGAGAAACTGGCATTTATCTCTGTGACTGATAATCGATAAATTGATAATTTAAGATAATGCACCTAATCTGAAATCACTACAGCACAGTCTGTTCATTTGGAAATAATATGCAATACCAGGTTGCACAATACTGTCATCCAGTCTTGGAAAGTTGTGAGCGTGTGAAAAGTTAAGTTATTGACAGCATCTTAGAATTAATTTAGTTTTCTCAGATAGAAACTATTGTGCTTTACAGTAGCTGTAACTTTGAGAAGCTCATGTGACCAATGAAAACCAGGTGGTTTCTGTGAAGGTTATGCTGTGGGACATGCATTTGCTGGGCTGACCATCTCCAAAGTCAGAGATAGAGCATATATCAGAAAAAGGCAGGAGGAGTGCCATGATTTCCTTGCGTATAGGAGTGTAGATTTCCCCTGGGATACTTAAGGCAATAAGTTTTAATATGTCTCTAAAGAGAAAACAGTTTTGATGGATGAAGCCTGTCTGTGTGAGAAGCAGAAACATGCATATGAATTAATGAAAGACACACCGTACCTGCAAGCCAAAATTTATGCTGATGGTGAAACTGTTTCTCTGCCATCACAGATGCTGGAGTGGTCGTGGAACAGAGACTGGTTCGCTGATGCTCTCGCTCCCTGACTCACCTGTCTTTGCTACATGACCAGGGTACACCGCTTCTACTCTCACAGACTCATTCTTAGAGAAGTAGGTGACAAAATTTTCTGTTTTCTGTGTTTTCTAAAGATGGAAAACATGGTTGCTGACTACCTGTGCAGTTTATCAGTAGATGTTCACTGAAGTGGGAATCAAGGGGATCTTGTCAATGCCAACATTTTCAAGGGCATTTTTAGATCTGAATATCATCCCATTAAATTTACACCACGCATAAAACAAAGGGGAAAAAATACACATCTCTGTATTTTTACACAAAACTTTTGCCATTATAAATCAATTAATCTTTCAATAAACACACACTGATACATTCAAATGTACATAGCTGTTAACCTGAAAGAGCAATCTTGATGGGAAATATCATTCCAGTATGAGTAAAATGAAACGACACTACCTTTGATGTCACCAGATATTTTACATGACTTTATTGTGGACAAAACATTTGCCAGACTTCTCGATAACAGTGAGGAATTATTATGTAAGAGGGAAAGAATCACTGTCTTTTATTAAAGATTGTAAAAACTTTTATGCAAGAGAAATTTAAAATCTGGTGTTTTCTTACTCATTGATAGCAGTACGGAGCTATGTTCTGTCCTTAATCCGAAAATGATCACTTATGGTTTATATTGTAGTAGTACTTATGCAATACTATGGTTTATCAGAAATGTACAGAGCATAATGTTTGAAACTTTTTAATAATTTAATAAAGCTTTACATTCTAGAAAGTATTAATAATTTGTTAAGCAAAACAATGTTTTCTAAAGTAAAGCGGAAAATCTGGCTTGGGTAAAATACTACACACTCAAGGTAGTATCTAAAAAATCAACTTTTTTTTTATGTTTGTTGATTCAATCTGATATAAATTATATGTCAGACCACAGAATAAGGTAACTAACTCACACTGGGTTTGTTTCTTGTAGGAGTTAACCATAGGCATGGGATTTTCAATTAAATAAGAACAGAAAGTTCTTTCCACTGGGCATTGACCTCATCTCATACAACTCCCCACAGAAACTGAAGGGAAAGGTGTGAGTGTCATCTACTGTTTCATGCGTGTCACATAACCCAGGACCTTTCCACATGCACAGTCACTTTAATCATTTCCAGTGTTGTGCTTGCATTCACCATGGCTGCACTTTGTTCTTACATTCTTGGAAAGAGAGAAATGAATGAAAGTTTCAGCTCTGGTTTCAACTCTGTCATCAGCCACAGGAAGCTAGGCAGCAAATAAAATTGTCAAATTAGCTTATAATATCCCTTTAGACTGTGTAATAACTCTTCAGAAAGATGATCAAGCAGAAAGAAGTTCATACCTGTTCCTTATATTGCAGTCTCATACTGTAGAAAGGAATTGGTGTTATGGAATCATAGAGTATCTTCATTTTTCCCTTCATGGAGATACACCTGCACCATTATTTCTACCTCTACTGGCTTCGGTTTTGCCACACACATCATTTGACATCAGAGAAACAGCCCACGTTCACAGCTATAGCTGGATGTTTAGTTACCAAATGCCCCTTGCATTCTTTTGACAGCCATTCCTACAACCTGCTCGTTACACTACTGTGAATTAATAGCTTCCTTTCCTAAAGCAGCAGTGATGATGACAGATTTGGCTATCCAAATTTCCCACAACTGGCAAACCTCTCTCATCACCTCTGGCTATGGTCCAGGCTGGTGAAGACCTCACCAATATGCAATAAAGAAGCAGAAATTAGAGTGTCTTTCTGGAGAAATTCTTTCCAATTTGCAAAATTGTCTTGTGCTGCAATATCTTGAAAACCAAACAGCAACATTTTATACCTGAAATTCCTGAAATATGTTTTATTTCAGTTGGCATTAATTCATTTTAACATTGAGTAGGTGGTGTATGTTAAAGAAGGTACTAAACCAAAGAATAAATAGCTCAATAAATATTTACTATTAAAACCAGCTTTTGTTCCACATCAGCTCCAAAGTTTCTCTAATCAGCCTCGGATTTATAAGTCAAGAAGAAAAAAAAAATGCACCTTGTCAGCTTTTACTGCACCAAGAATGTCTCTGACAAGAATGTAAAAGGTGTGGGTCTAAAATTATTCTTTACTTATAAACCAAATGAAAGTACATTATAGGCACTTCTTCTATCACACTACAAGCTTATTTCAGGTCACCTTATGCAATCTTTCAAGCCTGATGAGGGTGTCACACTGCTTTTCATACTTGAATAACTTCACTGACTTCAGGGAGTTCTTTCTGATTTACACCCCTGTAATGAAGCAGGCGATCAGGCAGCTGTTCTTTCCCAAGAGACTAGAATTAACATTCCAATTTCAGGGAAAATCTATTGCAAGGCAAGTAAAGACCTTACAACGTCTTGATGTTAATATGCTGTATCCCCTCCATGCTAATCATACCAGAACAGAATCTCAGCTGCTGCAAACGATTGTAGCTTCAAGATTTCACCTGAGTTATACCCTTCTCACTAGCTGAAGATCACGCTAATCATTCTATAGTGCAGTATACAGCAGAGCAGAAGGTGTGTAATAAATTCTTTACATAATTAAATGAGGAAATATACATTAATGGAGCATTATGGCCATGGTGTTATGCACACAAAAGACAACATATTTAAAATTATAGTCCCCGGGCACTTTTAACTCAGCTACTTTGTATAAATATATTAAAGTATTAAAGCTAATATCATGTGCTGCAAAACAGAATGCAACGTATGTGTCAGGGGATTGAGATATCATCACAGTGGCAACTGTAACTTTTAATTTGCTGATTTTGTTGAAAATAAATGCTAACCTTTATTTATTTATCTGTTATTTTACCTTTTTAGTTTTACTGTAATGATTTCTACTTTACAGGGAAAAAAAATTGTCTATTGATCACACACTTTGTTTCCAGCTCTTGAGAGAAATTTCTTTGATGTAAAATTAATTTATACAGTATGAACATGGAGGATAATTCACAAATCAGCAACACGTCAAATACTGGAGTACAGTTCTAGGCAGAAAAGCCAAAGTCATATGGCCCTCTTCAAGACAAGGTCCTACTGGAAGCAAAATTTAATTCTTAAAGACCAGTGGTATTAAATGTTTTGTTTCTAAATTGTTATTAGTCTCTAAGATAGCGAAAGTTGGGGAAATTCTCTGCCAAAATAAAAGCAATTAGAATTTAATCTTTACAGATTTCAGAAAATATTTGTAGTGCACAGTAGATTATGCTAATTCACCTACGTCCAATTTCCACAGAAGAATGTATGAAAATATTTATGGGTCAACATGATAAAAAGTTATGTCGTTTCCATTTATGTTAAATAAAATGACAATAAAAAGTTCTTTTTTATTGTGGAAAGCAATAAACATGGAAACTTATAAAGAATGATTTGTCGTTTGCATGCAGAATAAACTCTCACAGAATCAGCACTCTATAACCTTTCAGATATCTTTTATCCAAAGTAGCCTTAAGCAAAGATAAACAACCTCTTATAAGTTAAAAAAAAGAACTTATTCAGTTCAGCAAAGTGATGGATGATAGAGGGCTACAAGGCAACTAATTATTAACTGTAACATTAAACAAGTAGTTAACAAAGATTAATCTTCAAGCCATCTTACAACAAGCACAGATAACTCATTAGATTGCTATATTTTTTGTGCCAGATTAATAGGAACGATGCACAATTCTCATTAATGAGGATGTTATTCCCTCTCTGCATGAAGACTTTTGAAATTTTTTTTGTCTGAACATCACGTTTGATATGCGCAAAAAAAGCTATGAGCAGATGGATCTTAATTGGACAAGAAACTAGCATTTAGAGTTAAACATGAATTACTAATTCCTTTTCTTTTTAAGATTAACCTTTTCTGCGTTGCTCTGAAAGAGTGTAATTTTTTATTAGAATCACTGTTTTGTCATGTTCATGAGATATTGATTCAGTGTTTATTCAACATAATTTGTTTTTGAATGTTAAACATGAAAATCCACATATTATCCTAGAGTCTTTCAACAGTCCACTGAAATGTATGCTTTGCACCTGGAACAAAATATAGCTTTCAAAATCTGTTGTCTTCTGAAATTCTGTACTTGTTTTGAACCATAAAATGTTTTTAAAATATCATTCCAATACTATTTTTACAAAATTTTAAATGTGTAGAGGAAAACCTCTAGGAAAATCACCTAGATATGGAAACTGTTCTAAAAAAAATAAGAGTGTCTTTCTTTTAAGATAAATAACTGCGACAGTATAATTCCATTAACAGGATGGATAGATTGCGACTATCTTTCCTGTCTCAAAACACAAATATAATACTATGACAACAGGCTACATCTATGATGCTGAGATATTTCTTGATGTTCACAGAAACCATTTTCAGTAGTACCCTTCTGCCAAATTGACACGTTACAATACATTTACCCAGTATTTCAGATCTTTACACAAAGTATTTTGCTGCTTTTATTCTTTGTATATTTTCAAATCAACAGAAGAAGAAAAAAAGACTCTTTTTTTTTAAGCAACTTAAAAACAATTAAGTCATGCCTGAATTACAGAATTCTAAGAAATAGTTCCTATCAGACAAGTCTTTACTGTGTGGGTTTTAATCAACTATTTTTTAAGGTAAAATAAAACTATCTTTAGAAAAGTATTTCTCTACGCTTTTGTGACCTGGACAATTCAATTTATTTCTTGGTTACATGGAGCCTCTCCAGCTATACTTCAAATCTATTCTGGGAAGCGCCTCTCATATAAGATTCCCCTGATTCTAGTCTTAACCTTTAGGTCAAGCTGAGAAATATGTCAATCAAGAAGAATAAGCGTCAATAAGTCATGTGCATGTCAGTAAGTTTACTATGTACAGAACACGGCACAGCTAAAATCTAGCAGGCTGAGTCTGAAGGTAAACCTGCATCCATATTACTTAACATTTCATATTGGAACAGTTAGAACCCAAAGAACACAGAACATTAAATTAGATGGTGCTATTATACAGAGATAATGTCATCTACTCCCCTTTACCCAGTGGAGTGCAACCATTGATATGCTACATTTTCAATCTTACAGGTAAGGAAAGAGTTCTTTGGGCTTGACTCAGAGCACTCAAGAAACTGTATCAACCATCTGTAGGACATGTAAGAGCATAAGACAGTTTGTAGAAGAAAAACGAAAGGCCCCTTTAGCTTAGTCTCCAGTGAGACAAGGCCAATGAAAGGGAACCAGTCTCTAGCAGTTAACAGCTCATGAACTTCCCAAACCTGATTTCAAGTTTTATTCCATGTTTTTCTCTTCTTTGAACCTTAGTTAGCTTTTACCATCCAAAATATCCTCTGGTAAGCGTCACATCTTGACTACATATTGTGCAAAGCAATTCCTTTTTTTGTTTGTTTCTGATGAGATAAGAATTGCTGTTCCCTGTTCATTTCCTCCATGCCACTCACGATTCTATAGATTCTGCAGTATGTCCCTCCCAAACCCGTCTTCTCTTTTTTATGCATGGAACACTTCATAAGGAAGATTCATACCATACCTCTGATCACCTTGATAACCTGCTCTGTACACTTTCCAATTCTACCTTTTAGACATAGAGGACCCAAACAGCACATACCATTCAGGATATGCATTCTTGGTTTCTTTGATTTTTTTCTCTTAATTACATTTGTAATATTTTTTGTTACTGGGCATTGACCTGGCATTTTACTGTCACAAAACTAGAATCTCATTCCTCTATTGTAGTAGTTGGAAATGGATGGTCAGTTCAAAGTTCACCTCTATATAAATAAAGATAGGTTGCTTCCCCATGTCTTGCTTTCTGACTCATTTATCTGACACTTTATCACTCAGTTACTCAGTATTGAGAGGTCCTTCTCCAGTCCTCCACCATCAGCTTCTGTGTTTCTAAAAAAATTGAGAATAACTCATTGCTGGCACCTAATATTGTCAGCATACCATAGACCCCCATAAAATGCCATAAGTGCCTTCCCTTCACAGTAGAGGCCAAATATTCCCAGAGTTTGCTTCCTATCTTATGAATGTTATCTATGGAAAGACCCTCTTTCTTTTCTCATGTCAGCCTTATTAAGAGACTTTGGTAATGGTGATACCTTCTAGAAACCTGAGTATATAATCTGTATATCCCTTAATTATGCTTATTCATTCATTCAAAGAAGTCAAATAGATTCGTAATAGATGACTTCCCATTACAAAATTAGTATTAACCCTTTTCCTTTATCCATGTGCCCCATAACACTCCTCTGACTAATTCATCTGATACAGATTTCCCTCTCTAAAGTAGTTTGAATTCTCTCTGGTAACATTTCTGGAAATTGGCATCATATCAGCCACCTTCTAAATCCCTGATACTGCGGTAAATTTAAGCAAGAGCTTGCATACCATGATCGATAATTCATCTAGTTCACACTTGAGTTCCACTACAGCTCTTTGGATATTTTGAGCTGTTCATTTTTTTCATTTCTAGTATAGCGTATTTCACTGACATTTCCGCCTTAGACAAATCTTCAAACACACTTTGCATGAAAAAAAGCTCCATCATATGCTCTTCCACCTCTCCTCCTCACTGAACACAGGTGTAAAAATTAGTTTTTCTGCCAAGACTTTCTCTTTTCAAAACAGACTTTTTATACATTGACCTTTTTTGGCCCTAAAGATTCTCTGGCTTCCACTCATATCAACGTGTTTGAAAAATCTTTTTTTTATATTAGTTTTATTTCTTCTGTATGGATTTCTACATGTCTGTTTTGACTGCTTTGCAAAGTTTTTAATTGCATTTAATCTGCTAGATTTTAATATTTAAATTTCTTAAATTTTCCTTATTGAACACAACTCCAGCTTTCTTAAGGATGTTTTTTATCTTTAAAAATATCTTTTCCCTTACTGTTGGATCATGGCAAGAGTTTTTTTGTTTGTTTTGTTCTTTCTAGGATTTAACTATTTAACTGTGAGTTTGTTTGTTTGTTTGTTTCTGAGATCCATCTGGTTGACACACCTGACAGATGAGATGCCATCTAGAGGGACCTGGACAAGCTCAAGCAGTGGGCTTATGTGAACCTCATTGAGGTTCAACAAGGGCAAGTGCAGGGTCTTGCACCTGGGTTGGGGCAACCGCCAGTATGAAGACAGGATGGGAGATGAGGTGTTTAAGAGCAGCCCTGCCAAGAAGGACTTGTGGGTACTCGTGGATGAAAAACTGAACATGAACCAACAATGTGCGCTCACAGCCCAGAAAGCCAACCGTACCCTAGGTTGCATCAAAAGAAGTGTGGCCAGCAGGTCGAGGGAGGTGTTTCTGCCCCTCTACTCTGGTGACACCCCACCTGGACTCCTGCATCCAGCTCTGGAGCCCTAAGTGCAGGAAAGACACGGACCTGTTGGAGTGAGTCCAGAGGAGGGCCACAAAAATGGTCAGAGGGCTGGAGCACCTCTGCTATGAAGACAGACTGAGAGAGTTGGGGTTGTTCAACCTGGAGAAGAGAAGGCTCCAGGGAGACCTTACTGTGGCATTTCAGTACTTAAAGGGGGCCTACAGGAAAGATGGGGACAGACTTTTTAGCAAGGTCTGTTGCAATAAGACAAGGGGTAATGGTTTTAAACTAAAAGAGGGAAGATTTAGACTAGATAGAAAGAAGACATTTTTTGCCATGAGGATGATGAAACACTGGAACAGGTTGCTCAGAGAGGTCCTAGATGTCCCATCCCTGGAAACATTCCAGGTCAGGTTGGACGGGGCTTTGAGCAATCTGATCTAGTTGAAGATGTCCCTGATTATTGCGAGGGGTTTGGACTAGATGAACTTTCATGGTCCCTTCCAAACCAAACTATTCTACGGTTCTATGATTCTATGATTTACTATTATTTGTATTGATTCTCAATCTGTTTAAAAATACCAATATGGTATCATTGTGACACAACAGCCTATGTGTGACATGTAAATGGCACTTCTGGCTGTTTCTTCTAGTTGATATTTAACATGCTTTTCTATTTCAGGCAGCTGCTCTTCTTAAAAATAAGTGTTACCACAGTGGGTGGGTGGTCTCTGTTCCTCTTTCTGGAAAGTATATACATTTCGGCCACTGATATATAGTGCTTTAGTAATAGCCACATTTGTAACCAAAGATACATACTATCAAAACCATGTCTCCCTTTGTGGGTTACTTTGAACTGTTCCATTAACAGGTCGAGAGGTTTAAAAATTTAGACTCAGTAATCTGACATTTACCCATGTTATATGGTGGTCTTACATACAGTCCTGGCATCATTTCAGAGATCACTGCCAGGACATTCCTTCATTTGCCTCAGTTCTTCCAACAGAATCAATCTCCTTTCCTCTCTGACTAGTACCCACACGAATCATGACCAACAATCATGAACTTATCCAAACCAAGTTGATGTCATAAGACATTCCTTCCCCTTTGTAGCACTAGGGCTGCTATCCCAAAAGTGGGAATGATAAGTGATACATTGAAGGTATCTTTGATCAAACTTGCTGCTGCTCAGAGATCTTCCAGTTTTGCTACTACAGATTTCAGAGTTCAGCTACTGCTTCCTCTGAGGCAGTACTTTATCTCTGAGCACTTTGAGAAGTGTCTTCCATGTACTGGCATATATCTTGCATGTGCCACCTGGCATACAGGAGAATCTCTGGTGGAAGAGAACTGAATGCTCAGCATTGAGTATGGCATTGTGTTAGGGCTGAGAGGACTCATGAAAAAAAGTACTGAAGTGCTGAACCTAGCAGTTGTGCATCGACACAGACTATGTCTACTGTGCACTTTAAGTAGTCTTGTATGTTTTCTCATGTTTCATTTGTTTTGTGTCTTACTTACTGTAAGCATGTTCACACTAAGAAAAAGTGAGATTCAACACTGTATGAGATTCAACAAGGCTAAGTGCCGGGTCCTGCACTTGGGTCCCAATAACTCCATGCAATGCTACAGGCTTGGGGAAGAGTAGCTGAAAGCTGCCTGGTGGAAAAGCACTGTGCTGGAATATGAGCCGGTAGTGTGCCCAGGCCAATAGCATCCTGGATTGTTTCAGAAATAGTGTGGCCAGCAGGACTAGGGAAGTGATCGTCCCCCTGCACTCAACACTGGTGAGGCTCCACCTCAAATACTGTGTTCAGTTTTGGTCCCCTCGCTACAAGACAGACATTGAGGTGCTGGAGCATGTCCAAAGAAGAGCAATGAAGCTGGTGAAGGATCTAAAGCACAAGTCTTATGAGGAGTGGCTGAGAGAACTGGGGTTGTTTAGCTGTAACAAGCGATAAGACAAGAGGAAATGGCCTCAAGTTGCACCAGGGGAGGTATAGGTTGGATATTAGAAAAAGTTTCTTCACCAAAAGGGCTGTCAAGCATTGGAACAGGCTGCCCAGGGAAATGGTTGAGCCACTATCCCTCGAGGTATTTAAAAGACGGGGAGACATGGTGGTGTGGGACATGATTTAGTGGTGGACTTGTCAGTGTTAGATTAATGGTTAGACTTGATGATCTTAAAGGTCTCTTCCAACCTAAATGATTCCATGATTCTATGATGCTATGAAAGACTCAATGCAATTGTGGAGAGAAAACTTAATTCATGCTGCAATTAGTCGTTTATTTGGTCATATTAAGGCATAGTGTGACTCCATCTCATATGCCATCTGGCTTTGTAAGCATTTAGCATATCCAGATGGACTTTCCTAGAAGGATCCTGGTATCAACTGTCATAAGGACAAAAGGGAATTGTAGAAAAACTGTACTAGACATGCTGTTACAAAGCTTTAAATATGGTCTAGAAATAAGTATACTGACCCCTTGAGGTTATTGTTAATTCATGTTTAAGAAGGATAATAATGTTAATAATGGCAATCCCATGCACAAATACAGGCTGGGTGGAGAATGGATTGGGAGCAGCCCTGAGCAGAGGGACTTGGGGATGTTGGTGGATAAAAAGCTCAACATGAGCCGGCAATATGCACTTGCAGCCCAGGAAGCCAACCTCATCCTGGGCTGCATCAAAAGAAGAACGGTGAGCAGGTGGAGGGAGGTGATTCTGCCCCTCTATTCCACTCTCATGAGACCCCCACCTGGAACACTGCATCCAGCTCTGGAGCCCTCAACATAAGAAGGACATGGACCTGTTGGAGTGAGTCCAGAGGAGGGCCATGAACATGGTCAGAGGTCTGGAGCACCTCTGCTATGAGGACAGGCTGACAGAGGTGGGGTTGTTCAGCCTGGAGAAGAGAAGGCTCCGGGGAGACCTTATAGCAGCCTTCCAGTACTGAAAGGGGGCCTACAAGAAATCTGGAGAGGGACTTTTTACAAGGGCGTGTGGTGCTAGGACAAGGGGTAATGGCTTCAAACTGGAAGAGGGGAGATTTAGATTAGATCTCAGGATGAAATTCTTCACTATGAGTGCGGTGAGGCACTGGAACAGGTTTCCCAGAGAAGTTATGGATGCCCCATCCCTGGAAGTGTTACAAGTGTTACAAGGCCAGGTTGGATGAGGCTTTGAGCAACCTGGTCTAGTGGAAGGTGTCCCTTCCAACCTAAACCATTCTATGATTCTATGATTCTATGAATCATTCCTGAGACTGGATCAGATTTTAGAAAAGGGTGGGTTTCAGGAAATGCAAACAAGTTTCTGCAAAGTAATTTCCATTCCAATCTATTCCCATTTGAGCTTATCACAGATAAAAGGAGACTGAGATTATACTTTTTGACTGTTTGCAGATCACATTCCTTCACAACTCCAAATTTTCAACTCATATTTTACTTTCAAATGTTTATTCGGCTTTTTACATCATTTTTCTATTCTGTCTTATCTAGTGGCTTCCATGTCTCCATGACTTTTTAATAATGGACTTAGGTAACCTCCATATACTGGTATTTTAACTAGGACTTGCTAAAGAGTGAAATTCCCCTCTGTTATGTGTTTGGAAAGCATCAATATCCTGAATTGAAACAAAAAATAGAGGAGTTTAAAAAATTCAACAAAAGACAAATTATGAAATATACCATATTTGGAGAATGAAATGAGGTTTTTTTGTTCTTCTTCAGCTCTGCAGTCCACAAAGCAATCAACTTCCTGGAAAATCAGGCTGCATGAGGGAGAAAGTACCTACAGAGTTTGTCTTACTACAGCTATAGTATGGACTATGGTATCTGGCAGATGAAAAAATGTGGGGGCAACAACTCAAAATACAAAAGTTTTGACAGATGACACATTATCATGAAACATTTAGATTCTAAGAGACAGGTGGTTTTTGTGTTTTTGTTTTTTGTAGAGGAGTATGTATGTTAAGGGCTGAGTTTTAATCATATCTTCTGAACATGAATGTCATTTGACGGCATTCTGTTATCTTTTTTTTTCCAAATAAAACTTTTTTTTCTGAATCTGTTATGTTCAGTATTTATTAAAGCCTTCACCTTTGCTGTTTCTTTTTCCATTATTTTCTGTGAATTACAAGAGAATAGGCTGAGGGGAATTTCTTAACTTCCACACATAAGAAATAATTGTTCTGAGAGGTAACTCTTTAAAATCATTAGGAAACTACTTCTCCTAACATTTATTGTGATATTTGATCAATTTGTGTGCGTACCATTGAAATCATTCATTATTACTGCTCTATTAGTTTTAATGTGTTTAAATGTCTCGCAACACGCTGTTCTCCATTTGCTCTGATTATGAGGTCAACAGCACAAATCTATCACATTTTCTCTGCTCTCCTAAAGGTTTAGTTCCACATGTCCATCTTTATTACCCACATCCTTTCTTTTAGAAATAGTTTATGGCTAGATCACAATGTAATGTTTATTCTTTTCTTTCAGCTATATTTCAGTAACATATATTTCACATGACCAAGTTTTCTCATTTGGCCAGCCTTCCTTTTAAAATTTCCTTTTGATGTTCATACACACAGCTCATGCTGCACTAAATTTGGCTCCCATTACTCATGACCACCCACTTGGCAGTTTAACTCTTTCACTGATTTTACATGGACATACTATATCTTACTGCTTTTTTTTCCTTCTGCTGTGGAAATAAAAGTGGATACTGTATATCCTGATTAATTGTTTTCAGAATAGAATTAATCAATGTCAGAAACTCTTGCAGATCTCCTCTGCATTTCCTTTCCAAGGTAGAAGCACTACAGAATTTAGCAGACCGTGAAGTAATGTTTAAAACAGTAAATACATACCTAAATAACAGATTAGTTTGCTCCACTAAACTCAGAACAACATTTCTGCTCTTCAGTGTCCATTTCCAGGTGTAACAGGAGTTATGATATTTTTAAGGAAATCAATCCGCTAAAATTAAAAACATTCTACTTTAATTTCTAATTAGCTCTGTGTAAGTCTGTAATTACCACCACAATAAAAAAAAAAAAAAAAAGATACGGGAGATAACTTGCTGACAGATTCAAAGCACATCTTAGAACATTTAAAAGCAAGGACTGTTCAACACCCACTGTATAATGCCAAGTATTATTATGCTTAATTAGGCTCCTAAAAACTTGCTGATCATACTTCTACAGAGCCTGATTTCTTTTTTTTCCCTCTGTGCTGATTACACATTTATTTCTATTCATTTTCTATTTTTTTAAAGCTAAAAACTATTATCACCTTCTGAATTTAGTGTTCTCATTTCACTTTGCAATTATTGCTTTATCCTGGTATTTGGCTTATTTTCTTCATTCCTTTTTACCTTCTGTGAATGCAGTTTGTGGGGTTTTAACTGCTCTAGCAAAGCTCACCATTCAATTTCTTTTATTTCTCTTGCTCAGCAACACCTGCTTCTTTTTATGATATTTTAGTGCTCAGAAAGACAGCAGATTGACAGCCTTGGAAGTAGAAGTCCCATTTGTATGTTTACAGGGTTTGAGCAAGTTGGAGCAATAAAAGATTTTATCAAGGTATCTCAGCTTCCCTGGAAAGGCCACTGATAAGGTATTTAGTCCAAGTTCTCTTTTCTAAGTCTTCTCAGGAGGTTGCTGGTTGTAAAGGGATTTTGTTTTTTAAATGGATCACTGCCTACTGGACTTAGATAAATTGGCAATTTCTGCCTTAGGAACACAGAAGTTCTCTCGTAGGCCAGAAAACATCTATCAATTGCCTGGTTACAACTCTTGCATTCCATTATCAATTCACAGTACCTGTTCACCCTCCACAACAGCAACCAAGAGCTTCACAGTATGCTCCAATGCAGCTCTTGTGCGGTGAGGAAGTGCAAGTAAATAGGGTAAAAGACATTAAAAATGAAACTTCATCTAATATTTAGGCACCAGAGTTTATAAAGCTAAATACATTTTTTTGATGATCTGGGCTTAAATGAGTAGTGCAAGTCTGCGCAGGCAGGCTATAAAACAGAACAAAGTGTTTAAGCCAGCTATACCCACCATTATGCCAAGTCCTAAATGACTAAAGCTTTTTTTTTTTTTTTCTTATTTTTCATTTAGGTCCAAGCCACTGAGTACAAAGATAAATTTTGTATCCTCAAGTGTGGAAGGGAACATCATTAGAAACTCTCTCTGGAGTAATTTTCTGAAATTATTGTCTTGTTTGAATTAGGGAAGTTTGAAATATTTGGTCAACTGCGTGAAAGTTGTCACAGCTTATGAAATTTTTAATTACCATAGTTCCCCTCATAAGAAAATAATTATTGGCAATGTTTTTTATTACAAATTCCTCAAAGATGGAGGAGTCATGTAGATCTTCACACTAGCCCCATGACACTCCATGTCCTGTGGCTTAACAGGGAGATTAGTATTTTAAAAAAATGCTAAAGAAACATGCAGTCCATTCACAAAGAAGATCTGATCATATGCATTTAACATTACAGCATCAAAGCACAGTTCTTTCATGTACAAAGAAATGGTCAACTTTTCTGATGACCGGATTAGTATGTCAGTATCTTGGACACTTAAGAATGACAGAAAGGATATAAACATCATGGTCACAGATGAGACAACGGAAAGTGCCAAAAGGAGAGGCAGAAATAATTAAAGTAGCCCAAATGGAATTTGTTACTTTCCTTTCTTGTGATACAAAGTTTAAACTGAGAGCTAAACTGCTTCTAGCTGGTCTGGATAGCCCAGAATAGTCCAAGGATAATTAGTGTACCTTGTTCTCAAGTTCACTTTTATATGACAAAAAAACCATGGAAAAATAACAATGCTTCTCTAGATGATTCACATAACATTGTTCATCTAAAAACACGCAAGTTTTAAAATCATGTAGTGCCACTTTTGATTACATTAATTTCAACTAAATTTCATTGTTCACTACGCAGAAGTCTAAATTTGAACTAATTGTGTAGATTCATTTTACAGTCATTGGAAAGCAGCACATTCATTTACAATTCAATTACTACAATTTAAAATTCTGATTGAGAATCAGATAAATATTTGAATTGAATGTTTTTACTGTTCATATTTGTTTATATAGCAGATTCAGAATTTTGTTTTACAATTTTACACTCATGACAGAAGCAACACAAATCTTGAGCAAAATACATACAGCAGTCTTTTATTTGTCGGCGACATGGACAGTGGGATTCAGTGCATCCTCAGCAAGTTTGCCGATGACACCGAGCTGTGTGGTGTGGTCGGCATGGTGGAGGGAAAGGATGTCATCCAGAGGGACCTTGACAAGCTTGAGAGGTGGGCCTGTGCAAGCCTCATGAAGTTCAACAAGGCCAAGTGCAAGGTCCTGCACGTTGGTTGGGGCAAACCCAAGCACAAATACAGGCTCGGCGGAGAATGGATTGAGAACAGCCCTGAGGAGAATGGCTTGAAAGTGTTGGTTGATGAGAAGCTCAACATGAGCCAGCAATGCGTGCTTGGAGCCCAGAAAGCCAACCACATCCTGGGCTGCATCAAAAGAAGCGTGGCCAGCGGGTCAAGGGAGGTGATTCTGCCCCTCTACTCTGCTCTGCTCTGGTGAGATCCCACCTGTAATACTGCGTCCAGCTCTGGAGCCCTCAACATAAGAAGGACATGGACCTGTTGGAGTGAGTCCAGAGGAGGGCCATGAACATGATCAGAGGGCTGGAGCACCTCAGCTATGAATATGGGCTGAGAGAGTTGGGGTTGTTCAGCCTGGAGAAGAGAAGTCTCCTGGGAGACCTTATAGCAGCCTCCCAGTACTGAAAGGGGGCCTCCAGGAAAGATGGGGAAGGACTCTTTATCAGGCAGTGTAGCGATAAAACGAGGGGTAAAGGTTTTAAACTGTAAGAGGGTAGATTTAGATTAGATATTAGGGAAAAATTCTGTACTGTGAAGGTGGTGAGACACTGGAACAGGTTGCCCAGAGAAGTTGTAGATGCCCCACTCCTGGAAGTGTTCAAGGCCAGGTTGAATAGAGCTTTGAGTAACCTGGAAGGTGTCCCTGCACATGGCAAGGGGTTTGGAACTCGATGATCTTTAAGGTCCCTTCCAACCCAAACCATTCTACAATTCTATGATTCTACAGTCAATTTATGTGCCTTTGAATCTTCAGTGACTTATAAAGGAGAATTTAAAGTTATACAAACAAAAGTTTGGGAAACACACTTTATATTAACTTTTTGGTTTGTGCTGCTACTAGAATACCAGTAACAGCTGATTACTGGCACACTTAAAACAAGATGTGTCAGTGATACTATTTCAACACTGGCAGCTGATCTTTAAGGTCCCTTCCAACTCTAACCATTCTATGATTCTATGATTATATAAATACATAGCTTCTAGTGCACCAAATGCCACTTTAATATTTCTTGGCATTATCAAACAATCTGCTTTCAGTTTTCCCAGACAAAAAAATTATTCCCTCTCACTAGAATCCTCTGATTTTGCCTACACATACACAAAAGGAACATGAAAAACTCCATGCAAATCAAGACAAATAATCCAGTCCGGAGATAACAAAACCAAAGCTGAATTCAATGAAGAGCTGCTGAAATACATTTTTTTAACATTTAGTTAACTTCCACTAGTTATTAGGGAATTGAAATGCCTTCCAACAGTCTGTAATTAGGAATATGTTTTCCTTGAGTGAAATACCTTCCCATTTCTGAGGACTATGAAAAAGCTACTGTGTTCCGCTTGAAACTTAAAGCTGGTGTTTACATGGAAAGTTCTTAAACTTGTGCAAGTAAAATAAGATCTTAATTGCTTCCTGCTTTCTTCTCTTTTCAGAATAGTTTTGCACCTAATTTTTTTTTATAGTCTTGCTATGTTCAAGTTGAGGATTTCATGGAATTAGATAATCATCTAGATATATTTCACTAATAGTTATAATGTATGTGTGACCTTAACACAGTGAACCTGTAGCAAAGGTAAAATGGAAGATGAATCTAACACTTCATAGAAAGAGTTTTGAATAATAATCATAACAAAGAGTGACTACCTGGGACTACCTCACCAAACCCCTTTGGGGTTTTAAGTCTCTGTCTCTAAGAAAAAATTGCAGTTGCAGATATAGCTGCAACCTGAATACTTGTGTTATATTTTTGGAATAAAAGTTTATTTTTCCAGATTCACCTGGTCAGGATCATTCTTATATCCCAGAAGTGAAAATCTTAATATTAAAAAGAAATTTTGAAAAAATCACATCTTTTCTCTTTTTTTTTTTTTTTTTTTAAGGAAGAAGAGATGTAATTCCTTAAATTCAGTATGAGTTCCATGTCTTTCTTATTCCAAAACATTTAATTTACTCCTAACAGAACCTTTCTGATGTTTAGGTCAGTTAAAGAACACGTAGCCCTATTGTTCACAAAAGTTGATATGAAACATGACAATGAACCATAATATTTAAACTAACCCTTTCCATAATAAAATATAATTGTAGTCAGTCTTTGTTAAAGGCACTGAGGAGCATCAGGATCCCTTCGTAATCACTACCTCCTGCTGTAGAAGTAATGTCACAGTGCTACTGGCAGTAGTACAAGTCAACAGTTTAGTTCCTTGTTTTTTATGCTAATTTGTGATAAACAGAAAGATAACATAACATCTGTGACTAAATTAGAGGTAGGTTCAACAGAGGGAAAAGAGAGCTAATGTGGCCAAATGGTTCGTAAAGGTTTGTAGAAACCTTTTTCTTGCTATTTGAAGCTGTATTTTGGCCATTTATTCTAGCACTTCTTGTCATGCAAAATTAACCCTGAGAAGCAAAAAGAAACAAAAAAATCTATGAACCTTAAAAGCATAACACATTATGAGGTACAGTGCTTCCAAATGACTAGGCTGAGAATATGTAACACTGACACTACAAGGATTTTAGTGTTCTGTACTCAGAAAGGTCTATTATTTGAACAGGCATCTTAAAAAGCCTTAAGATACATAAATAGAAATAATAACGGACATGAATTACAGCCAGAAGAAAGAAGATACAAAATCCAGTTTAAACCTTCAGATTATTTATTTACTCAAGACAGTAATTTGAAATGACATTATTATTTTAATGTTGTACTAATTTTCAGAGAAAAGAAACATGTAATTTAAATATATTGCCCATGTTTAATAAATATAAATAAAAATTTTCTAGAAGGATGCTATTAAATATTTATGTTCTTGGTATCTAAAGTCAGCGAATTTCAACCAGAATATAATGCAAGCACAAAGCTGAAAGAGTTGCACTGACCATTCCTAGTTCAGCATCTATTAGGAATACTAACAAAAAGTTAGTTCTCACCAGGTCCAATTTCACTAATTATGATGCTGCACATCCCAAATTCCACATGCAATCTTGTTCCTTGATCTTCTTTGTATTGTAATTGTTAATATAATGATATTCATGGATGATTTCAAGTATGCAAAATAGACCCAGAATTAAGTGCTAAAAGATTTTCTGTGAATGTGGAGTAGAGATAAAACAGAAATTGAGAAAATGTGGAGAGTTCTTCTGAAGACTAGCAATTGTTTTCCTAGGAAAGAGGAGCTTCATCACAGTTTCAGATTTGCTCTGGGTTTCCCACCTCAAGCTTCTGTCTCCTTTGAAGTAATTTTGCGAGCCTAGAACAGGCTGAATGCATGGTTCAAACTCCACTTTCTGATGACCTCACAAGAGTGACTTTGTGAGCTGTAACAAAGACAATAGCTGACAGAACGGATAGCATGCCATGACCTAGCTGGCTGTACCTAGACAGGGTACATCTATATCACCAAATTATTTAAATCCCCCTTCTCCCTTGGACCCTGGTCCCTGGAATATCCACATTGCTAATACATTGATTTGCTCTCAGACGACATCAGAATACTGGAGATGTTTTTTTTAAGGATGCACCACTGTCTAAAGGTGACATTGACAAGAGCAGAAGATACACACATTCTCATTCTACATTGTCATCAACACAACACACAACAACCTTTACCCCCAAAAACTTGTCTTGTCTCTCCAGGGAACTCAACATCAAGTAGCATAAAAGTACTACTTTGAAGAATTATGATGCAGTCTCATGTTATTTCACTCCTCTGAAGTGGATAAATCTTTTCCTTTTTTTCTTTTTCTTTCTTTTTTTTTTTTTTCTTGAGAACCACTGCCACATGAAGCCCAAAATAGCAACCATAGTCATCTATCTTCCATGCTGAGTAGGCATGACTTTTCTACCCAGAAGAGGATGTTTCTGAGCACCATGAGTGCAAAATACTTTGTATCTGGGGATGCCAAAAAACTATCTAGGGATAATCTCTGAGTACAGGAATGAATGCCTTTAACAATGCAGACATAAACACTGAGTGATCTGGGAATGAGATTTTGGATAGGTGAGGACTCTTTCATATGTAACAAATCTTATTTTTATCAAGATGGACAATTGATAGAACCGTGATGATGAAAGCATTCAACAAAAACCTGAGTGAGTTTTGTTCATATTATTGAATGTATTGACTTCCTTTCCCCTTTGGCTGCTTTTCTTTTTCCTTCAAATAGCAAGTACTTGTTGTTCTTTATCTCCAAGGACTCCTGAAGGCTTGTGGTAAGTGGTAAGAACCACTTTCAACTCAAACCTCCTCATGCTGATATACTGAGGTAAAAGGAAGAGAACGGCTATGAGTTTGAGGAAGGAACAGAAGGGAGGGCTCAAGCTGCAGTGTTATTCACTTCAAAAAAAGGCTTTTTTGCTGAACCATCCATGCTGATGCCACTAATTACTGGCACAGGGCTCCTGTGATTTTGAGTCATCCCTGTAAAACTCTTTGCTGATGTATTCTTTGTTTTGTTCAACAACTGTTCAAGGTACATACACTGCAAGGGAGCAGTGACCGCAAAGCTAGGATCCAGGCTCTCAGCCAAGTGCCCTGAGCTCTAGGCTAGAATCATGCTCTTTTTATTTGTCCTCTTCACCTTCATGACTGGCACGCTTTGTTGCAAGGTAGTGCAGACTCAGTAGGAAGAGCTATAGTAAAAGGTGCTATAGTAAAAGGCCCTGTAGTTCTAACATGGTCCCAAGAAATAAAAGCTCAGGGATCAGTCTCTCCCCGGATGCATTTCCCAGAGGAGGACAGCCTGCAATTCTGTTCCCCTCTGTTCTCCAACAACCAGGCTAGGTCCAAAAAGGTAGATAATGCCATCAGCACCTGCTGTCATAGAAAAAGGCATCAAACTAATCTGACACCTATTCGCACAAGAGACCTTTACTCTTTGGCTCCTGAGTGAACGGCAGCATTTAATTTGCAGTGTTATTCAGAGTGGAGCCACATCTTTGACAGATTCCTGCATCTAAAGGTAACGGCTGGCTATAGCAGTAATTCTGTACACCATGCTAGCTTTCTAAATCACCTTTGGAAAACATACTTCTCACTATCAACTAGACAAAAAGCCTATCTATTTCAGTGGGTATAGATTGCCCTGTCAAAGTGACTATTGACTGTCCTAACAGGCAAGCTGAATCTCATCCTGGAAATAAAAGCTTACAGATTATCCATATGAATTCAAACAAGACTAAAATTGCACTATCAAAATACCAAGAAGACCAAAGAGAGATCTAACTAGAATACTCATTAAGTAACTGTTCCATTATAGTTCTTTATGCCGGGGTGCTGAGCACCCGAGGGTTTAACTGCCTGGACTCAGGGTCAGCCTCAGTGGTGCAGCCATACAGCCTTAAATCAGACAGCTGTGTAGAAAAAGCCGTGTGAGAAAATGTTCCGACAAGAAAGGGTCTGTCCCTCTCAGTAGGAGCTGCACTTAAGCTCAAGACCTTGCCTTCGCTCCTGCTGTCACAGCCATGCCTGGCTGTGTACCTTACTGCTCTGGATTGGACCTCAACCTGCTGCCTTGATTTCCTGGCTTGATCTCAGACGTGCCTTGTCACTGTGGATGCACCTAATGATCTGGACTTGGGTGACCATGGTTACTCTGACCAGATCCACTCTGCTTTTCTTGTTCTGGTACTGTGGGACTGTGCCCTCACTGTGACCGTGAGACTCCTGCCCTGCCTGCCTCGCCATGGCTCTTATCTCCCAGCTCACCTTCCCTTACGGAATAGCTGTGGCACACAGACATTTCATTCTCTGTCAATAAAAGCAGGTCAGGTCATGCTGTTAAAACTGCTGTCACTCAGTAACGATTTTGTGCAGCACATTGTGCCTGAAGCTAATGATGGAGCTCAAGAAAAGTCTTTAGCAAGTGTGGAGCACATTATCGCCCTTCTCATCACCATGAGCCATAACAACATTGCTCCCTTTAATCTTCTTCTATTACCACCTGAAGACTCCAGTCCAGTTTTCAACCACTTGTGTTTGGAAAACCCAGGTATCTCAGCAACCACACTCTCATCCTCCTATGACATGAAAAAAGAACTTCTTTTCTTTGGGATGCCCAAACGTTGAACCAAAGCTCCAATTCAGAGAGGGAATTTAAAGATATAAAACCCAAGGCATGTTTGCTGTCCCCAAAAGTCAATTGGACTACTGACATGGTTCAAATTTATGCATAAGGCTTAAGCACCTTTTTAATCATGAACAAAATAGGAAAGATAAAGTGTTCATACTCAAGTTTGCTCAGCTGTGGAATGAGCTGCCAAAAGAGATTTGACAATTCAAAATCTGGCAGCTTTTAGAGTGTTCTACTAACTCCTTTTTTAAGTTTCTGTTATATCACTCAAATGGCAACAGAAGAAGGGTAAATTGTCAGAAGCAAAGAAAGGAAAAGGAAAAAAATCTGTTAAATAGACCTAGCTGTTAAATAGCTACTATAGTAATAGTGACCGTAAAATAGCAAACTGATAAATAATAATAGGAAAGAAAAAAAATCCCTATTCGCTGATGCTGCTTTCAACTGCTAATACTTTGCAGAAACAGTCAGATTCAGCCTGCTTTTCACGAAGTCCCTGTATAACATATTGCTACACAGCATCCTCCTCAGAGGTCTGTTTGTAAGATAAGAGAGTTGCAAGGGTGGAGTGATTAAAAATATGACATGCAGCTCCTAATTTCAAAACTTTTTTAATAATTAAAATTTTTTCCATCAAAGTAGGAAGTAATAGTTTCCTATTTACTTTACACATTACCCTGTAGATAACCAAAGAAAATAATTACACCATATCACTCAGGTAAATTTATGTTTATGTTAGTACTTAGCATAAGACCCTTACTACAGTAAGTCTGTATTAGCAATTTCATTAATACCACAAACAAGACAATAAAAGGGAACAGTACAAAATTAGTTACAGAACCTCTAAGAAATAAAACACGTTAATTACCATGGCTTCTGGACAATAAAGCATGTAGACAGCAAACATAGTCCTGGACTCTCCCAGTCAGCTCTGTCATAGCCTTAGGAACCTGTAACTAATTACAAATGACCAAGTTTCTGCCCCTACCCCTCTGAAAATGACAGCCACTGTTGATTTCCTTGCTGGAGAATCAAAATGCTGCAGAGCACAACTCCAGAGATTTGTCAAGTCTTGCATAAAGAGAGTGAATTTCAGACAACTGATGTGTCACATTGTTTCTCCCACACGTAGGCCTGCATTTCATTCACTCGCAGTGCTGAGCTATGACCTCACTTGCGTTTGTGATCCTGCAAGATCAGAGCACGGGATTTCCCTCACCATGAGCGAGAAATCTGAGAGGTTTGTCTGTGTGCCTAGGAACCATCAAAAAAAGGTAAGAGAACTAATAGTAAACCAAACACAGACTTTGGAAGACAGTGGTTTGTTTAAACTAGCAAAATTTCCTGAATACCAGAAAAGTTTAGAGAAAAAGACTACAAAAAATCATATATGTCTACACAAAGAAGTAGGACTTCAAGAGCTAAACAGCTTGGCCATTTCATTCTTTTGACTATAGTCCTCTCATTTTATTAAAGTGAAGTAATAATTCCTATAACTTGTCATTCAGACGCCAGAGAGCAAATTATTCACCAGCCTATCCCTGTCATCTGTAGTACCGAATCTGCAGGGAAGAGGAAAATTGTGCAGAGTTCATTCAAGACGCACTAGAGGGAAACACAGCTCAAGGATGATCATAAATGTTGTGCTAAAAGAACAGTATGGATGGTAGACTGTCTCTTTAAACATCACGTAAGAAGAGTGAACCTGAAAATATGTTCCACTTTGTTTTTAAGAGGTACTGTTTCACACAGGTGAAACATTGAAAAAATTCATTAACAGCTATTGCTTGGAGGTACCTTGGGAATAAATCGGCACGTAACCACGTCTGTGTTATCCACAGAGCTGAAACAGAAGTGCCTGGAACTGATGGTATATCACTTAGAAGGATAGTGGGACCAAAGGTAATGACACTTCAGAGAAGTCTTAATAGATGATACAGAAAAATATAGAAGGACTTTCCAAAGGTACTATACTGGTCAAAAAGGACCATAAAACTGAGAAAAGTAAAAATTACATAATCTTATGTCTATTATATGTGGAAGCCATGGTCATCAATAGGAATGTGATTGTATGATCACCACATACGGAACCCACTGTGGTGTTTGAGAAAGGTCCACAGTTCAACTAAACTTATGCAAACCCAGGAAACTTCAGGCTGAACAAATTGACATAAAATGCCTTTAAGATAATAAAAAGATTGTTAAGAAACTGTATGGAATAGGAAACACATTCAGGACACGCTGGAGAGCAATATACTAAAACATGTGCTATCACTGGTTGAAAATCTGCACAAATGAAAGCCAAGAAACAGGCCTCTTGGGTTAAGCAAACCAATAACAGAAATTAGGACTGTTCTGATAAGTATATATTTTTTAAAAAAAGTCTGACAAAGAAATACCAAAGTTAAGACAGAAATTTGAGACTATTAGTAACACTTCGGTGTAGAGATACAGTTAACATACTTACTGATCATTTTTTGGCTCAGAATGGTGCGGATACTATGTAAGCTGTTTCTCAGGTGAAGTAAAATATACAAAATAACATATTTTTAGGGCAAAAAAGTAACATTTGTGGGGAATTCTTTCCAACAAGGTGATATGGAATTAGAACTTTCTGTGTGAAAGTGAAATTGCTAGAAAGAAATATGTCTTCCAGTAAAACATCACACTAGGAACCAGAAAATGAAGTAGAAACTGATACTTCCACATAACCACTAATAACAACAGTAAAAGGGACAGAGGCACAATCCCAGCTCAGCTGGCATCTTTACAGCTACTGAAAAACTTACTAAAATTAATTTTCTTCTTATAAAAATGAGGAAGTAGTAACGTGAACAAGTTCTCTCTTTGAAAATTCAAGGAAGTATAAAGATTAAGGATCAGGAGCAAAGCAAATCAGGAGTGTAATGACCAGGGACTCCCCAAATACAAAGAAGCTAGCTATATGCATTCTTCTTGTTTAGGTTGCTGCTTTAGTCAGAAAAACGCTTTCCTACTCAAAGTTTTTCTTTAAAGGAATCAAATATCACCATGCATACTCTACAAACCGCACCAGAAATTTGGGAACAGTAATGAATGCCGAGACTCCAAACCAGACAGAGCTGGGAAAACATCCATTATCTCTTTAAAGCGCGCACATCATGAGGCTCTATATCTCAGCAACATACCATATGTCTGTATCATCAGGCACAATATTTTATTACAACACAACTCACACACTGGAACAGCAGAACCCTTCAAGTTGAGAAAACAGGACTATGAGGTTCAACTGTGGGGTAAACCTAAACAAAGGAATAACAAAGATCTTGCACCTTCCAGTTGTGCCTTTTCGAGGGAGGTATCCTCCACATCTGCCTTTCAGGCAGACTTCAGTGGCTTTCTGGATTTATATAAACTTCAAGAAACTCTCACTAGTTTCCTATGAATTCTCTGTATTCTAGTCAACTCTAAGGCATTCTGTAGCTCTGTTTCTGGGTGCCAGGCCTTTTCCCCAGCAAGGTGTCTGCCAATTTCTAGCAGTGTTGACAGTTCACTGTTTCCTGTGCTTCTATTTCTTGCCCATATTTCCCATCTTAGTGTGTCCAGTTACTTGTCCGGAAGGCACAGTTTCCTGCTCCTTCCATACGGCTTTCCCTGGCCCTGGTCACAGCAGCCAAAACAGACAAACCAGCAGCCTTCCTCCCTACGGGGTGCAATATACAGTATTTACACAGGCACCCGTGAAATCAAATCAGGCAGTTCAACCATTCACTACAATTTGCCAAAGGCAGAGTGTTGTGAAGCCAGTAGGCTTGTAGAAAGTGTCAATAATGATGATTAGAAAGGACAACCTCTGTCAGAGGACAACCTCTGCCATAATACATTGTTCAGCACATGCATGTTCATCCTGCAGGATCATAGTTACAGTATCAGTACAGTGGAAAATAACTGAGCAGAATCTGAACACACATGTGCCAGATTTAATTAAAACTGATGCAATTAAAACTATATCACTGGAAATACCCCAAGCATTCATCTGGGACACTGATATCATTCAGATTGACCAGGATAAGCAGATTACTTTCATTTTAGCCACTAGTTATAATGCAACTATATTATTTTTGATGCAGTTTCACCCTGCCTTTAAGTGGTCTAGATATCTCACAGGTCATTTTTTGAACACAAGGTTCAGTGCTTCCCCATGTCCCCAGTTCAGGCCACGTTTTAGGCCACAACATGACCTCTCTCCTGCTCCAAGACCCATATGACGTCTGGTGTCAGGGAGATGATAGAAAACTGTACCGCACTTAGGCAATGCCACACTTCGACAGAAATTGAAACCTTATTCTTCAACTACCGTATTTGTGGAGCATACCCATGTTTTAATATGTTTACATCTGTTGCATAGTCCAGCATATAAGATATTGCAGACAGGACTTTAGATTATGGAGAAATGTACTCGTCTAAGTTTTATCTCCTGTTTGTCTGTAGCAGTGGTTAAAATAAACTGTGAATGGGTAGATTGGACACTAGAGAGAGTCTGCATAGCTCTATGAATTCAAGACCAAGTACAGAAATTACTGTAGCCAAACAAAATCACTATTTCTATACTACCTATTTACATAAGAAATGCATTTTTCTGAGTAGTCTAAAATCTGAAGTAGTCTAAAATCCATGTCTTCAATGTAATAGATTTGATAAAAATAACATTTTTTAGTCTTCATAACAAGATGAAGAAATCAATGGCCAAGCAGGAAGCTTTATCCTTCTTCAGTAGCCTTTTAATGCATGAACTGTGTGAAGTTTATCATTAACTTAATGCACACAGATCTTGATTAAAAGTAGATAGTTCACTTAGAATACTGAGCATTTAAATAACATGTTTAATTATCTTGTTCCTAGTTAAGTAAGTTTCTATTATGGGCTGTAATACCTTCTTACATTAAACACTTTTTTTAAATAAAGTAGACACAGAATAAAAGATACTTCTAAATTTTTGGCTTGCTACCCCTTGGTTTTCTGGCTGAGAAGTCAGGGCAGTGTGGTAGAGGCAATTAGTTACACAAGTCAAAGACATCCCCCTCAGCTTCATCATTCTTCAGAGCTCTGCACTTCAAACCAAGTCTACAGTGTTGGACCCTCAACAACTGTTCCTCTTCAGTGTCATAATCTATAATAGGAAATGGGCTTTTTTAATGAATGAAATTATGCAGGCCATTAGTTCATAATTTAAATAAAGAATACTGTAGTTGAGAGATTAATGTGGCAAAAGAAACCTTTTTGTTGCAGTGGTGAATGCAGGATTTCAGTGAATAGCAGAGACATGTAGCTTATTCATCTCTTAGCAACCTTCCCATTTTATCTCTCTAGAAGACGTTTTTCTATCTTTTGCCCAGAGGGTATTTTTTGCCCTCAAAGCTATTAATGTTGACCCAAATCTATGGATTCTTCCTACATAACTGTAATCAGATGATAGTATTAAGTTTATCTGCTTTTTGTTTTCAGAATATTTCCTAAGTAACAATTTCAAAACAAAAGAATATTATTTCAAGCCACCTAGTCAGGAAGACCAAGTAACTGAGGCCCTCTATAGACAGATAGGAGCAGCCTCACATTCACAAGCTCTGGTCTTCATGGGGGGCTTCAACCACCCTGATATCTGTTGGAGGGACATCACAACAGGGCATAAGCAGTCCAGGAGGTTCCTGGAATGCATTGATGATAAATTCCTTCTCCAAGTGATAGAGGAGCCAACAAGAAGAGGTGCCATGCTGGACCTTGTTCTCACCAACAAGGAGGGGCTGGTGGAAAATGTCACACTCAAGAGCAGCTTTGACTGCAGCTACCATGAGATCTCTAGATGAGATTCTTAGGGCAGTGAGGCAGGTGCACAACAAGCCTATGACTCTGGATTTCAGGAGAGCAGACTTTGACCTCTTCAGGGATCTGTTTGGCAGAATACCATGAGATAAAGGCCTGGAAGGAAGAAGAGCACAAGAAAGCTGGCTAATATTCAAAGATCACCTTCTCCAAGCTCAGGAGTGATGCATGCTGACAAAGAAGAAGTCAGTCAAAAATGCCAGGAGCCCTGCATGGATGAACAAGGAGCTCCTGGACAAACTCAAACAGAAAAAGGAAACCTACAGAGGGTGGAAGCAAGGACAGATAGCCTGGGAGGAAAACAGAGAAATTGTCTCAGCAGCCAGGGATCAGGTTAGGAAAGCTAAAGCCCAGATAGAGCTAAATCTAGCCAGGGATATCAAGGGCAACAAGAAAAGCTTCTTCAGCTACTTCAGTGATAAAAGGAAGACTAGGGAAAATGTGAGCCCTCTCCAGAAGGCAACATGAGACCTGGTTATCCAGGGTATGAAGAAGGCTGAGGTACTCAACAACTTTTTTGCCTCACTCCTCACTGCCAAGTGCTCTAGCCACACTGCCCAAGTCAAGGAAGACAAAGGCCTGGGAGAATGAAGAACCACCCACTGTAGGGGAAGATCAGGTTCAAGACCATCTAAGGAACCTGAAGGTGCACAAGTCTGTAGGACCTGATGAGATGCATCCTCAAGTCCTGAAGGAACTGGCAGATGAAGTTACTAAGCCATTATCTGTCATATTTGAGAATTCATGGCAACCTGTTGAAGTTCCCGCTGACTGGAAAAGGGGAAACATAACCCCCATTTTTAAAAAGGGAAAAAAGGAAGAGCCAGGAAACTACAGGCTGGTCAGTCTCACCTCTGAGCCTGGCAAGATCATGGAACAGATCCTCCTGGAAACTATGCTAAGGCACATGGAAGATAAGGAGGTGATTGGTGACAGCCAACATAGCTTCACTAAGGGCAAATAGTTCTTGACAAACTTGGTGGCCTTCTATGATGGGCTACAGCATTGGTGGATAAGAAAAGAGCAACAGATATCATCTATTGGAACTTGTGCAAAGCATTTGACACTCCTTGTTTCTAAATTAGAGAGATATGGATTTGACAGATGGACCACTTGGTGGGTAAGGAATGGGTTGGATTGTCACACTCAAAGAGTTGTGGTCAACGACTCAGTGTCTAAGCGGCGAGCAGTGACAAGTGGAGCTCCTCAGGGGTTTGTACTGGGACCCGTGCTGTTTAACATCTTTGACAGTGAAGTGGACAGTAGGACTGAGTGCACCCTTGGCAAGTTTGCCAATGACACCAAGCTGTGTGGTGTGGTCGACACGCGGGAGGGAAGGGATGCCATCCAGGGCGACCTGGACAGGCTTGAGAGGTGGGCCTGTGCATCAGGGCAATCCCAAGCACAAATACAAGCTGGGCAGAAAATGAATTGAGAGCAGCCCTAAGGAGAATGGCTTGAGAGCATTGGTTGATGAGAAGGTCAACATGAGCCAGCAATGCGTACTTGCAGCCCAGAAAGCCAACCACATCCTGGGCTGCATCAAAAGAAGCATGGCCAGCAGGTCGAGGGAGGTGATTCTGCCCCTCTACTCTGCTCTGGTGAGATCCCACCTGGAATACTGCGTCTGGCTCTGGAGCACCCAACATAAGAAGGACATGGACCTGTTGGAGTGAGTCCAGAGGAGGGCCATGAACATGATCAGCGGTCTGGAGCACCTCTCCTGTGAAGACAGGCTGAGAGAGTTGGGGTTGTTCAACCTGGATAAGAGAAGGCTCCGGGGAGACCTTATAACAGCCTTCCAGCAGCTAAAGGGGGCCTACAGGAAAGATGGGGAAGGACTTTTTATCAGGGAATGTAGCAATAGGACAAGGGGTAACGATTTTAAACTGGCAGAGGGTAGACAGAAGTTCTGGGTGCCCCATCCCTGGTGGTGTTCAAGACCAGGCTGGACTAGACTTTGAGCAACCAGGTCTAGTGGAGGGTGTCCCTGCCCATTGCAGGGATTTTGGAACTAGATGATCTTTAAGGTCCCTTCCAACCCAAACCATTCTATGATTCTATGATTCTATTTGCAATGCATACATTCAGGTCATACATTGAGTTAAAACCATGTAATATAAATAATAAGATAAATTTCGAGAAAACCATAGTAAATGCCTGTCTTGCCATCTTGAGCAACTTCTCACTTCAGTTATAGAGTCTAAAATTCACACAACCAGAGTTTTTCCTTTAGATATTTCTCTCAATTCAGATTGCCAGAAATTATTTAAGAATAGAGTTTTCTTTTGAATTGACAGAATCATTTGGATCACCATCCGTTTTTTACTGAAGTCAACAGAACGTGTTGACTATGATTTAGAGAGAATATTCTGTTTTCTCTTCCTCTTCTTGGAGTTAAAGTCAGACATTAAGATGTAGTCTTAATGGATTCAGCTGTTACTTTACATTTAGTCTTAATGGAATTAGCTGCTGTTTTATCAAGGTACACATTCTCACTCTTGGGAAAGGGAAAACAGTTAATTCTAACAAACTAATGGTGGCCAAAGTTCTGTCTATTCCAGTGGAAATCAGTTGTGGTGTCACCAATAGAATTTACTGAAATTGGCATTTATGTAGCCATCATCTGCCTTAGTGAAAATCCAGAAGGCTGTGAGTAGGTACTGTCTCCCCATCCTACTGGTTTCTCCAGGAGGGTACAATTCCCTCCCCACTTCGCTGAAATAAAGGCTTACCCAGGTCCATCTCGTGTGACAGATCTCCTTCAATCCTTGAGGAGGAGCAACAGATACAGAGAGCAGGAATAGATGAAGGCTAACAGAGAGAGAATGTCTATGTTTGCAGCAGCTGTGGGCAGTCATAGAGTATGGTACCTTCTTGTAAAGTATGGTCATAGGGCCTCATGCTTTGAGTGGCCAGACGAAGAAAACATGGCAGACAGCAAATGTTATGAAGGGAGTAAAATGAGTAGAGAAGTAGGCTCAAAATCTTGTCAGACAGGTAAAAAGCCAAGATGATGAGAGTGAATTTGCAACTTAAATAATTTTTCCCACTTGGGAATTTGGTGTTCCTGAAAGAGAAACACAAATCCAGTCTGGTGTTCAACCTCCAAGTACATATCCTTACTGCTGCCCAAGTGCCAGCATTATGCTTATATAGTTATGTGGTGAGTCAGTTCGGTGAACTGCTCCATATGAAAATGTATTTTAGGAAAATACATTATACTTTTCCAGGTAAATTCTTTTCTCAGTTGCAATTCAGCTGTACTCCATGTAGTACCAATATAAAAGGTGTGAATGCACAGCTCAATTAAGAGCAAGAAAAGTACCATCTGTCAGCAGTGACATGCATTGGCCTGAAATGATCAAGAAACTTCAGGTTATGCATATGCATTTTTACCTTTCTGCTTGCCTTGGCTGCGTGTTCTCAGCCTCTGCCTTGCACAAGTGTTGTGGGTGTGGTAAATAAAATTGACAGTCCTTTACCAACAAAAGATAGGCTTTCTTTTTCCATTGTCCTCTCTTTCTGTGATCCCCGTGGTGTAATTCCTCAGACTCCTCTGGTGCTTCTCAGCACCTTCCGTGATGTAAATTCTCTTATTAAATCCAAGAGGAATAAAAACCAAACCAAACCAAAATAAAAAATTCCACTATGGGCTCAAATGAGCCCCAGAATAAGTAGCAGGAAATTGAGACTGGGGTAAAGGAAGAGTTAAGAAGTGGTAACTCTGTCTTTCAAGAGCAGCTTCAGATTATCAAACTGACTTAGTCATTTGTGATCTCATCTAAGAGACTGCTTTCCTAACCCCCCTCCAAAAGAGAGTACTATCAGCCTTCGAGCGTGTATAGGTCTCTGAATACCAACTGTCATATCAACATAAGATCTGCAGCATACAATTGTACTAGAAAACTTCTGCACAAGTGAAATCTGAACAAAATCTATTGTTAACATTTCATGAGCACTTACCTTTCTCTTCAGGGATTTCATTTTTCTAAGTGTCCTGAGATGTTCTTACTAAAGTGGGAACACTTTCTTTACACAAAGCCTTCACTTTCTGAAGGTATAGTTATTCTGACTTCAGCAACAAAACAACTTTGAGAAATTTCAACCCCCTTCACTTCCCTGTCTTATCATTCCTGTGCCACTGATGTGATTTACCACCTCTTCAGTTGTGCTAACATAGCCGTTTGTCTGGCTGTGTTGGTGAACCAGAAGACCGAAACAATCTAGATGATAAAAAGTAGCCCTCTGAAACAAAAGACCATTATTAATCCAGGTCACTGCTGTCATCCGCTTCCACTACAGACTTATAAACAGTTGTCTCAGCATAATGGGGGAGGCTGAGAATTGTGGTGTGGAGTTGGAGAATTTCTTGAGTTGCCTTCACTCCATAAATCAATGTATTATGTACAGTCCAGTATTTAAATATGTCTACAATAAGGCTGAGATCAAAACTTCTGCACTGAGGTATCTTCCTGTATGTATTTACATGGGTACTAGGTGTATAAACTTTAGGGCAGTTAATGGAGAGAAAGTCAATACGTTCACAGGGTGATTTAGCTGACTTCAGCCAGAAGAGACACCTTAAGACACCTATATCCGCTGGATACCTATGTTTAGGCAACTGAAGTGAACTCTAGGAGCCTGCCTTAGGGTGAAGGACATTGGTGTCCAGCTCTACTAATTGTGTTGACTAGCCCTCCATTGGCTAAATGGGAACTTAGGAGACCAATGCTGCAGATGTACATTTAGATTTTATAATATTAAACTGAATCTTAATCCTAAAACTTTATGTTCTCACAGTAGGTCTTAGATTCTCTGCCCGCTCATTGGTATCTCTTACTGTTTGAGACCTCCGATGGCATCCAGGCTGCCTGGGACTGGTAGATATGAAATTCAGCCTGTGGCCTGATGTCCTTCGGAAATACCAGACAGGATATTTGAATAGCATTACACATCAGTGTTCAGAAGCAAGGCCTAAGACCTGAATTATGGGTGGACACGTCTCATACGTTCACAGACATTTCTCTAATGGCACGGCCACTGTGTGTAGTCTTCCATCCCATGCCACCTCTTAGTTCTGCCAGGAGGATTCATTGTGGATTTCCTGCTGAATAAACCTTTAGGCAAGTTACAGTCTTTCTCTGAACTGATTTTCCCATGACCCCAAAGCCAACTATATTGACAAAAGTGATGTGATGATACACAGAGGCACTGAGCAGCTGGAAAGGAGGGGACAGCAGTAGAGAGAGCAGAAACTTAAGCTGCTATGACACTAGAAAAAATTCCTGAGAACGAGCAGATTTTCTGTATATTTAACAAAATCAAAGATAAATAACAGAATATCCTGAGAATCTGTAATGTTTAATACGTGAACAACACGCTTCACTACCGAACATGCCAACCAGTTAAGTTTTCCTGCTTTCAGACTAATTGATAAGGCATATGAATACTTAACTAATGTTTATGGAATGCAAAATTACATGTAAAATTTTATGTAATCTTTCCTTTTCACTTTGTATATTAATTTATTCAAGAAAGAAACATACAAGAAGATGGTAAATAATGAAAAATATATTCTGTTTCTAATACTTTGAAAAATAAGTGTTTCAGTAAGACTTCCTGAAAGAGAAGTTGGAAATTAATTTGAATCAAAATATTTCACTGTAGCTTCTATACAACGTTCTTGTGAAAACGACTTGTCCATTCTATGACAGGATAATATAATAATTATTTTCACCTCAGTATATGTTCAGTTAACAGCCCTGCAAAAATTTTTCTTACATAGTCCTCATGAATGAAAAATGAAGATGAGAAACTGAAATGATCTATAATTAGACTAAAGTGGTTGGTTTTGTACATAATTTTTGGAGTAGAATACGATGCGCTGCGTAGGAACAAGTCTTTCAATTTTTGCCCTCAGATTCAATGTCCTCAAAATGGAAAATTCAAATTTCTGTATATTTTGATTGATTTTGTATTCATTTGAAAACACCTGTTTTTAACACTTATTTTAAAGACCTTATTTAAACCTACTTTAAATTTTAAAATAAGTTGATTTTTCTAAGTGTAAGATTTCTATACCAAAAATCAGCTTAGAAATATCGTCTTCATCCATTGTAACAGAACTAAGAAAACCAGAGAGCAATATGAATCTCTCATTTAAAGCCAGAATAATGAGACCCTTTAGTTACCTCCTGGATGTTAAAAAATGTCTTTTTTTCTAAAGCTTCTTGAAGTTCTACAAGTTTCTACAAGCAGAAAAAGGGTATCTTTTCTTTGAAATATTTTCATCTCAGTTGTTTGATCTGGAAAAAAAAGGTGGGCGATTGAGTTGTTTGGGAGACTGAGGAGTTGTTATTTATTTGGAGACTATTTTAGATGTGACTCAGACAGCAAAAACTTCACAGATGTCTTGCCATTATACCTAACTTAGAGATTCCTCAACAAAAGCAGCTGAATTTTGCAGGTGTAGCAATGGTGATTTGGGGTCAAGGGATTGAAAAGACTGCAAGGTCAATGACATTGAGCTACAAAGGGAAAGTGGGATACCAGGATGTGGAGGATGTAACAAGGCAATTGAAAGGACTTTTGAGAAGGGCTTTATTTGTTTAATATTCAGTGGCATTAAATGCATAGGACAAGGAATGGGACAGTCTGCAGACTAAGAAGCTTGACTGGATGAGTACGTTTGAAAAGGAATAGGACTGGAAGGTCTTAATAAGGTCTTTCTGCAGAAGCCTGGATGTGGAGACCTTTATTTTTTTCCTCTCATCCCTATCCATACCAGCCCTTCTTAGTCATACTCATCCTTCCCCACCTTTTAAGGGTACAAAGTCTTCATCTCAATTTTACATCTGCTGAGTGCTTACATGTCGTCATGAAGACTACCTACTTCTATCCATGACCACAAGAACCGCTTCCTACTAGTCTTCCATTTCCAATCCCTCCTACCCTGTCCTTTGAATTTATCATTGGAATCAATTCAGCAACCAAGGAACTAAAAAAGAAAGTCATCTAGCCATAGATACCCTGATATGTCTTGGATCCCAGTCTCCCTATAGAGTGTATGAATGAGATCAGATGTGTGTAAACTGTGCAGGGGATCATGAGAGAAGATCTGTTTAAGACAGAATAATGAGCATTGTATGGGCAGTGGCTTGGGTCTGAAAAACAGTCTGAATTAAAAATAACAGTTCTGCACCCAAGCTAATGACTTCCTATTTTGGGATATTTAACAGCAACCTGGGAACCCTGTCCTGTGGTACAGAGTTGCCCATAGATGTCTGCAAGTGAAGCACATAAAAAATGGGATAAACAGAACTTTGTCTCAGAAGATGACAGAAATGTTTGGAAACTTCTGTGCATTCATCCTCTCAAAACATTGCTTACCTCAACATGGCTATGACAGATTCTTTCCTCCAGAGCTTTTACAGCTCCAGATGCAGACACCAGGCACTGTGTGTCTTCATGTAGTTATTATTCTGGCATTTCTGTTGTTTGTAGAACACCAGCAAGTTTTTCACAATGCATACTTAAGCCTACACAACCTGAAGTATAAACTATTTGTTATTTTTCTGTAGCAGCATCTTATCTCTTCTATCAAAATTAATTTGTCTTTGCAATTCTTGAGGAAGCAGACAGACTGGGATTTGAAATAGTCCTCAAGGGAACAGCGAAGAAGGGATGTCTTTGGACAGAAAATGACTGTTGAAGAACCCTGCATAAAGAACAGACAGAAAGTCTTGCAGTTCTTTGAACAAAACTGCTCATGACACATTTATGATATAAATCAAACATTCTCTGTGACACTGCCCACTGTCACTCCCCACAGACATCAGCAATCTCTACTGTGCACGCAGTCTGACAAGGTCCTAATCCTTTTGCCTTAGAAGCCTCTTTGGACACCTATCGCCCTCAGCAATTAAACATGGGCGTTGTTGGCTCTTAGACATGTTCAGTAGGATGCACTGTGTAGTAAGGCTCCTAGGAAGAAAGCTTGTGTACGTATCACGCTTGAAAACCTATTGCTGTACACTGAATTCCTTTGTATGTGCTTTGTGAGAAAGGATGCTGTGAGATCCCATGTTAGGTGAGGCTGTACAGGCAAAATACAAAGGAGAACCGATTGATGAATTCTTTCTCATGATAGCAATATTCACTGGGAAACGTGACCCAGCAGTGTGCGCTTGCAGCCCAGAAAGCCAACTGTATCCTGGGCTGCATCAAAAGAAACATGGTCAGCAGGTCGAGGGAGGTGATTCTGCCCCTCTACGCCACTCTTGTGAGACCCCACCTGGAGTACTGCACCCAGCTCTGGGGCTCCCAACACAAGAAGGACATGGACCTGTTGGATCAAGTCCAGAGGAGGGCCACAAAGATGATCAGAGGGCTGGAGCACCTCTGTTACGAGGACAGGCTGAGAGAGGTGGGGTTGTTCAGCCTGGAGAAGAGAAGGCTCCGGGGAGACCTTATAGCGGCCTTCCAGTACTTAAATGGGTCCTACAAGAAAATTGGAGAGGGACTTTTTACAAGGGCGTGTAGTGCTAGGACAAGGGGGAATGGCTTCAAACTGGATGAGGGAATATTTAGATTAGATCTCAGGAAGAAATTTTTCGCTATGAGGGTGGTGAGGCACTGGAACAGGTTGCCCAGGGAAGTTGTGGAGGCCCCATCCCTGGCAGTGTTCAAGGCCACGTTGGGTGGAGCTTTGAGCAACCAGGTCTAGTGGGAGGTGTCCCTGTCCCTGGCAGGGGTTTTGGAACTAGATGATCTTTAAGGTCCCTTCCAACCTAAACCATTCTATGATTCTATGATTTTGGGATAAGCAGTAAACAAAGGACTCATTTAGCTAAATGACACTATAAACCACCACCATCTGGGCTAGTTATTCTACACTCCCTTGACAGCCAGTGTTGAGTAACGGTCATTTCTAGAACACCATCCATCACACTGCAAAGTAGATATTTTGGATGTCTGCTACAATTAAGATAAACTGCATCCTAACATTCTAGGAGTTAATGGTATCTTAGACTTGGCTTTTATTACAAGTAAAGAAATTTCAGAAGAGCTAGTTAGAAAAAATAACCTTGGAAGCAGTAATCACAAATTTAAATTAAATAGTTTGTAATTAAGATACTCTGTTTCAAGAGGGATGACTTTGAGTTATTTATTGAAGTCAGTATAACTGAAAAACAAAGAACAAGAACATAGTGAAAGTTTGGAAGTTTGGAACTTCCTTTAAGGTGCTGTGGAACTTCTAAAATTACAAGGGGACACACTGCATAAAAGGACTTCAAACTGTCTGTTCAGTATTCCAGAAATAATACAGGGAATAAACAGAAAACCAAGAAGTTAAAGAACTGGGGATTCAACAGGAAAAGCATTTTTTTCTAAAAAAAAAAAAAAAGGAATAAAATAAAATAGGTGTCAAAACTCAAATTAATTCAGCTCTTATAAAATAAATCAAAACAAAAGGTTATTCACTAAAAAGAACAGAAGAGAACAAAGCAAGTAGAAACAGATATTAAGAAGTTAGAATGGAGCCATGATTTAAAATAATGTAGGTATTATCTACTAAACAGGTGACTGATGTGCATCAGTTTTCAATTTGGTTAATAATATTGGCTATGGAAAAGAAGACAGAACAGCTACAGACAGTGAAAAATAGTAACATAAACTAAGGGAATGTGAAATTTGATAATGAAAGAATAATAAAAAAATTGTGGAAAGGCAGTCATGACTGGAGCTATGTGCTCCCATTTTTCCACTGTTTAGAAAAGACAGAAATAAAAATAAAAAGAAGGAATTGCAAACTGTAGCCAAGGAAGGAAATTCTATTTTTAAAGAAGAGCTTTAGAATAGCATGGATTAATCAACATTTGTCTGGATAAAAATTACTTTGGGGGAAAAAATGAGTTATTTTGGTAAGTCCAAATGTTTTTGTAATGTTAGTATAGAGAATGATAAACTTTACCTGAAATTATAGTATACTATATCCTCCAGGGTACAAGTAGGAAAACAGTAATGGTAGCGATATACCCGTAAGTGACAGTCATAACTATGGTTACACAGTTTGGTGCCCAGATGTTGGCTACGTGCCCAGACTGAATACCCGCTCCCATGTTTCAGCTCCTCTCCTTTTTTTTTTCCTTCACTCTGTCCCCTCTTCATCCTTCCCATCCACTCTTCATGGTCAGCAACATCAACAGCAACTAGATTTTAAATGTAACTGCTTAATCCATGCTGTTTGTCTGATGATAGCCACCAAATTTCTCCACCAAACAAAACTGAAACAACAAAAGGGAAATTGGACTTGATCTATTCATGGACTGCCTGAAAAAGTTTACATTCCTAACTTCCATTGTGCAGTAATGTATTTGGAAAACAACTTGGCGGCTGAACTGAGCTGTTCAGCCACCTTGCCCTGTCTATTATGGAACTTGCCCTTAACCGTTTATACTTAGACATCTATATTTAGCACAGCTTTAAACAGAAGCTTAAGCCCCATTATCATCACTGCCTGAGTTGATACAGGTGTTTGTTACCTTGAAATGAGATGCTTCTCTGAACTATGGTGTTTACAGGGAGTCCTGCAAACCTCTTAGTACAAAGTGCTGATTATCCTCAGTTCTTTCTTTTCCAAAGAAACTGAGGTGATTCGACTCTATAAGGAATGAGTGCCCAGGGCACTCCTGCTCCCATTAAGGTTAGTAATCAAACAATTCAGTGTCTTGGCTTTACAAACCTTTTTGACATATTAGCCCTAAATCTGTAATCATCTATGCTTTATATCTATGTATATCTCTACGTAATCATCTGTGCTTTTATACTATTAGCATAGTATAGTCTACTTATTTATAAATAGGCTCCATTTGTTGGGAAGAATTGCTTACGGTTGTGAAATGTGTCAGAACTGAGGACTAAACCCCCAAAGCTGTTCAAAGTAACTATTATTTCTCTGTTATATGCTTCTAAAAGTATTAAAGAAGCTCATGGATGCAGATTAGCCACAAAGTATGTACAAGGAAAGCTCTTATTTTAATGTGTAATTAAGTAGTCAAATGAAGTTACTTAGCAAGCAACCAGTCGAAATCTGCCAGTTACTTTAAGAATTCTTTTAACAGACCAAGCAATTCCTTTTAGGAGGAGTCAGGGCATTATTGTTACCCAATGATAGTTGTCATAAAGACAAGAACTAGAATTGTGTCCTCAGAAAGGAATAGCCCTTTGCAGTGTACTAGACAGTGCCTTGAGGTTGTTTCAAACTAAGCTCTCAAGGAATGCTCTGGCAAATGACCTGACAGTGGTCATGATTTATTCGTATATTCTTAGATATTTCTCTTGAGTCATAAGGACAGATTATAACCTAGTTTATCTGTGACATGAGATCATTAACTCCAGGAAGTAACAAATGATACCTCTCCTGGGCAGAGTTCTTTAAAATGCTATTCCTAACAACTTACTGCCCTCAGAAAGTTCACTGCTTTGTCATGTTTACCACTTGTATCATATTAAAGCCTTTCAAACACGTCATTTTGGGGTCAGATAAATGGCTACATACAGTATTATAATGTGGTATGTTAATTCCATGTATAGATCATTGTAAAACTGGATTTAACATGGAATATTCCTAGATAAGAGAAGTGATATTTAATGAATGTTTTATGTTTCCACTTTACAGATTTTAAATGTTTGGCAGAACAGTTGGTGAAATCAATATGACAACAATGTCTGAACAGGACGGCTCACAAATTTTCCTTTCACCCACAGACAGAGTACTGCTGCAGAGACTGAGTTGAAAGAAGCTGAACTGAAGAAGTAAAGGAGTTAGTTTTCCTTTTATCAACAAGATATTTTCCTGAATATTGTATTCATTTAAAGTGTAAATTAGCAAGATGTTAAAAATATTTTTTTTATTTTTCTGGAGGATGTATTTGTTTTGTTCAATTTTAAGGAAAAGTCCAAGTCCTGGATCTACCGAGATGCTTTCAGTCTGCTAAACATGCTGACAGGTAACTGACAAAAGGATGCAAGAAAGGCATTGTTCCAGGAACAGTGGTCTTGGTGGCAATCAGCACTTCATGAAAAAGTGAGTTCTATGCCCTGTAGAGACTAGTATCAGTTAGTGCAGCGCAATAAATGTTGACCTGTTAAGTCAGTGGGACATATGTCTTTTAACTCTAGGAGTATGAAAGTTTACCTCCAAAATAAATCTCCCAAAGTCACCATGCACTTGTAGGTATGTCACAGATGGAACGATGCACTTTGCTCATAGGAGAAGCTGCAATACATTTATTGATATAAAACATGGATTTAACAAAGTTTGATGGTAAACGTGACAGTGTTTTAATAAGATTCGAGATGGCAAGGCACACTTGGTTATTTATTGCATAGAGGCCAGGGTCAGACAGACCTGTCAGGGAGACTCTCTTGTTGAGTCAAAGTTTCAGAAAGGCCCTCCTTGCTTTCTAAACTCCTTCTCAGAGAGGAGTCTAGGTGCGGCTGGATCCAGTCCTAGTCCCAGACTTGGTCAAGGGTTTAGGTCTAAAGGATTATATGTGCACAGTCCATCCTTTATATCACTTAGCTAAGATTTCAAAGTTCAGCATGCTTTTAGTCACTTCCGGAGGATCTGCTGCAGCCAGGAATCTCTCAACCTCGAGGAGTAGTAACCTTGAGCAGCATCCCAACTCAAGGGGAGATCCTAGCGTGCAGCCCGCTGCCATTCAGGAGAGCTCAAAGGGCTCTTGGGCTGTTCACTGTTCATGGGGGTAAGATGACTGACCTATAGTCATATTTGCATATTGATCACGGAACCAGCATTGCTTAAGTTAGCCCTTGGCTATTGTGTTGTTATCTGTCTCCCCGAGACCACGTTGAGCCCTGGATGCCGCCATCACGACTACATGCACCCATTATGACCATGACAGGTGGTTATCGCTTGGGCAGGGTTACAGGAGATAAAGGTCAGGAGAGGGAAGAAGCACACCGTCACAAGGTACTAAAGCTTGCCAGAGATGAACTGAGAACTGAGGCTGAGCCCTCCATTTTCCTTGGAACTACTTGTTTGAGTCTCTTGAACTCTGAGTTCAAGAGTCACTGAGTCCTAGCTTTTTTCTCCTCATCCTGTTAGTAGGTTAAAAAAAAAAAATCTTGTTGCTTGTTTGCTTGTTTTCATTTATTTTGAAGGTCCTCTGGAACCTTCTTCTGCTTCCTTTAATTACCATATAAAAAGAAGGGTTCTTCCTGGTTTAGTAATCAGAGCAAATATGATGGCTACCTGTGGGGGTTTATATCTGAGAGCTGCAGCTGTAGATGGGACTTCACTTTTTTGCTGAATGGGGTCTGACTGGAAAATCTGACTTAGACAAAAAATATGCTTGGGAAGAATTAGTAAGGTAGGAAAGTAGAAAAGTCATATATGTCTTATCAAAACCACATTTTCACACCATTTCAACTTTGTAAGAGGTAGAAAAATAATAATCAGATATTCTTCCCATGAGATATAGACAATTCTGTAACTCTAGGGAGATACACTAGAAGAAAATGAGCCCTGAGGAGGAATGTTAAAGAGAAAGGAATCAGAAAAATATGGAACCTGGGTAATTTCTGTAATAATTGGGTATGTTCATTTCAGATAGACTGTTGTGTGACCAAGCTTTTCTGTTAGCTACCTTTGTACGAGCTGCCTTGTAAACAAGATAAATGATGCACAATAAACATAACAGCCTTATATAAACTTTCTAAAAATTCATCTCTAACAACCTTACCCTTTTCTAGTTAGGGGAAGATATTTAGTACTTGCTAATTGAAATTTATTTTGTCAATAAACCTTTACTGCCAATTTTTAATTTACACTGACTATATAATACTCTGAAGTTGGCAGTCCTTATCTGTGGGAAATAATTCATACAGCCTAAATCTAATATAAATGACATAATGTTATTCATTTAATTTCAATTATTATTAAAGCTTGCTTAGTTAATCTGTCTGCTATGTCCTTTATGCACTGTATTTGATGAATTCATTCAGAAATAGCTGTATGAAGTGGTTTAAGCAGACAATGAAACAGAAAAGAAATCTTGTCCTATACCTACAAGTCTCTCAAACTGTGAAAGTCGGTAAATCAAGTAATTAGTCATTAACTGGAAACCAAATCTATTTTCCCCACTACCATACCTTTGGGTAGAATTAGTAGATATTTAAGAAATTGTAATCTCTCACCTTTGCAGTAATGAAAATTTCTAGGAAATCCCAGTTTTATCCAAGGAAATAGTCTATAAGTAATGTAGGGTTGAACTGTTTGGTCTCAGGTGTTTAAATTTCTTGTAAGTATAACCTGGTTGCAGCAAAATTGAAAAAAAAAAAAACAAACCAACCTGAAATTTTAAGTTCAATGACTCCAACAAAAAGATGTGGATTAGTAGATCTCATTATCGTTATGGCATTAATATCTCCTGCCAGCAGGTGGAAAGGTCCATTAAAACTACAGTAGTCCAGCAGTAAAACACATTTAATACCACCAAGTAGGATCTCACTGAAAATTATTCTCACACAGTGAATCCTTCACACTTCCAAAGGGATGTAAACTCCAATATACAGTGCAATGCATTCACTTAATGAAATAAAAATTATTTTTTCAGCAATGCTGTCATTCCTTAATCTTTCAGATCTGAGCTACCTGACATGCAGGTGGTTTGAGCTACCCTCAGTTATTATTCCGTGGATCAAAGATGTCCATGCTCAGCAAATTATATGTTAAACCACTTTCTTTTCAGGCAACACCCCTCCTCCCCCCAAACCCATAAACAAACAACAAAAATGCAAACAAAAAATCAACCACCCCACCCCCCCAAAAAACCCCAAAGCAAAAATCATAACAAACCAATCATGGATTATAATGGCAAAATTCCCCCTGGTAATAATCTCAGTATAAAACCTATTAAACTGTTTATTTGGATCTGACTTTACCAGTTCTATAGGATGAAAATTCACTTTCTTACCTACAAATGTCACTTTGTATTCAGCCTCTTGGTATTTTCTTTCACTGTTTAGAAACATTGCGCAACTCTTACGCTACTTACAGTTTAGCTAAATACATCGATCCACACTATTGCTCTGTTCTATTGGAATGAGATTTTTTTAAGATCCCCTAGAACAGAAACTTTTCATTCCCTCACAGTGATTACCTAGATACTACCAGAGTATGCTAATAGGCTAAAACTAATTCGCAAAGAATGTGGGTTTGTTTCTGCCTGAGGCCATGCAAGCCAATTTTGCAGCATGAGTTTTTTAAGGTGAAGGTCCCCAGTATCAAGAGGAAACCATCCCAATCAGTTGTTCAAAGAACGTAAATTTCTAAGCCATGGGCCAGAACCTCAGCTCCTTTCCAGTCTTTGTGTAATACTGATCGCTGGTCTAAACATGTCTGGGGGTTTGCCCTAACATTCATACCCATTTTTGGCTCTGCTGTAGTTGTCAGACTCATGATGGAGAATAAGTACATACAGTGGGAAACTGGACAGAAACACTGATACTTTTGCAGGCAGAAATTTAAACAGACGGAAAGCTGCTGCAACATCAGGTCACAGGCTACAAAGGTAGCAGAAAACTATTTAAATGTCTTAACAAGAGTATAATGATCACTACTATGATACACGCACGCATCTGGAGAATTATGGATGAAAATCACAGAATCACAGGGGTTGGAAGGGACCTCTGGAGATCATCTACTCCAAACCCCCTGCCAGAGTAGGGTCACCTAGAGCAGGTTGCACAGGATGGTGTCCAGGTGGGTTTGGAATGTCTTCAAAGTCAGAGACTCCACCACCTCTCTGGGCAGCCTGTGCCAGTGCTCTGCCACCCCCAAAGGAAAGAAGTTCCTCCTCATGTTTAGATGGAACTTCCTATGTTCAAGTTTGTGCCCATTACCTCTCGTCTTATCACTGGGCACCACTGAAAAAAGACTGTCGCCATCGTCCTGGCACCCTCCCTTTAAGTATTTGTAAGCATTGATGAGATCCCCCCCTCAGCCTTCTCTTTTCCAGACTGAAAAGACCCAAGTCCCTCAGACTTTCCTCATAACAAAGATGTTCCAGCCCCCTAATCATCTTTGTAGCCCTCTGCTGTACCCTCTCCAGCAGTTCCCTGTCCTTCTGGAACCGGGGAGCCCAGAACTGGACACAGGACTCCAGGTGCGGCTTCACCAGGGCAGAGTAGAGGGGCAGGATAACCTCCCGCAACCTGCTTGCCACACACCTCTTGATGCACCCCAGGATGCTTTGTGGCCTTCTTGGCCACAAGGGCACATCGCTGGCTCATGGTCATCCTGTTGTCCACCAGGATTCCCAGGTCCCTTTCCACAGAGATGCTTTCCAGGAGGTCAGCCCCTAACCTGTACTGGTGCATAGGGTTATTCCTCCCCAAGTGCAGAACCTTACACTTGCCCTTGTTGAACTTCATGAGGTTTCTCTCTGCCCAACTCTCCAGCCTGTCCAGGTCACGCTGAATGGCAGCACAGCCTTCCGGTGTGTCAGCCACCCCGCCCAGTTTTGTGTCATCAGCAAACTTGCTGAGGGTGCATTCTATCCCTCCATCCAGGTCATTGATGTATATGTTGAACAGGACTGGACCCAGTACTGACCCCTGGGGAACACCACTTGTCACAGACCTCCAACTAGACTCTGTGCCACTAATCACAACCCTCTGAGCTCTATCTGCCAGCCACTTTTCAATCCACCCCACCGTCCATTCATCCAACCCACACTTCCTGAGCTTACCTATGAGGATGCTGTGGGAGACAGTGTCAAAAGCCTTGCTGAAGTCAAGGTAGGCAGCATCCACTGCCCTCCCCTCATCTATTCATCCAGTCACGCCATGGTAGAAGGCATCAGATTAGTCAGACATGACTTGGTGAATCCATGTTGGCTACTTCTGATAACCTTCTGTTCCTTCAGATGCTTTGAGATGATGCCCAGAATGAGCTGTTCCATCATCTTTCCAGGGATGGAGGTGAGGCTGACTGGCCTGTAGTTTCCCGGGTCTTCCTTCCTGACCTTTCTGAAGACTGGAGTGACTTTAGCTTTCCTCCAGTCTTCAGGCACCTTGCCTGTTCTCCAGGACCTTTCAAAGATGATGGAAAGTGGCCCAGCAATGACTGCTGCCAGCTCCCTCAGCACTCGCGGGTGCATCCCATCAGGACCCATGGACTTGTGGATATCCAGTTGACTTATCTCTAACTTGATCCTCCTCAAGCAAGGGCAAGTCCTCCTTCCTCCAGACTTTCTCTGTTACCTGTAAAGTCTGGGGCTCCTGAGGGCTGGTCTGAGCAGTGAAGACTGAAGCAAAGAAGGCATTCAGGAATTCCACCTTCTCTGCATCATCTGTCACCATGGCCCCTGTCTCATTCAAGAGCCGGCCCACATTTTCTCTAGTTTTCCTTTTGCCTCTGATGTACTTGAAGAAACCCTTCCTGTTGACCTTGACATCCCTCGCCAGATATAATTCCAAGGAGGCCTTGGCTTTCCTCATTTCATCCCTGCATACTCTGGCAGCATTCTTATAATCTTCCTGAGTGGTCAGTCTCTTCTTCCACTTCCTGTAAACTTCCTGCTTCCACTTGAGCTTTTTCAGAAGCTCCCTGCTCAACCGTGCAGGTCTCCTGCTTCCCTTGCCTGATTTCTTGCTCTTAGGGATGCATTGATCCTGAGCTTGGAGGAAGTGATGCTTGAGTCCCCCTACCCTCTAGAGCCCTAACCCATGGGATTTCTCCAAGCAGTTTCTTAAGAGATCAAAGTTAGCCCTCCTGAAGTCCAAGGTTGCAACCCTACTTCTCATTTTATGCTTACTGCACATAATCCTGAATGCTTGCACCAGAAGCAGTTGAGAAAGCACAGAACACTGCTATGTACATGGTTTTTAAAAACAAAGTCAGGAGAAACTTAGTTTTGCAAAGTTGAAACAATCAGAGAGATCACTTCAAAATAAAATACAAATAAGGTCACTATATAAAATAAATATTAATTATGACATTATTAGTTGCTAATTTTGATGGTAATTTCCAAACAATATAAATGTTATGACTCTGTATTATGAAGTATTGGGATAACATAGAGATATTATCTGTCCCGGATCTTTCCTGGTCCGAGGTGGTGACTCTAGAAAAAAAATGGAAAGGAGTGAAAATGACAGAAAATCAAGATAATAGCAGAAACAGTACTTCTTAGTTTTATAATATTAATCATTACTGTGGTCTTGATAATCTCAAGTATTGTAGAGTCTAAATGGTTTTAGAGGAGGTAAGCTACTATTTATTTATTATAAATAAATATGTATTTATTATAAATAAATAAGATAACATTTATCTTTGGACACTGAAATCTGGGAGGGACAATATCATATGTTGTAAGCCAGTTAGCTGGCATATCCCAAATTAACTGAGAATTATGTTCAGCAAACTACAAATTTCCCGAATTTGTAAGGAATAATGAATATTAATGCCAATATGTGAAAAAAAAAAAAGGAAAAAAATAGGAGCTAAAACTAAAATATTGCTTATAAAATGTCTTATTGCTTAGAAGACTATATGATTCCTATAAATCACAGAATGGTTGAGGTTGGAAGGGATGTCTGGAGATCTTCTTGCCCAAACACCTGCTCAAACAGGGCCACCTAAAGCCAGGTCCCCAGGACCATGTCCAGACAGCTTTTGAATATTTCCAAGGTTGGAGACTCTATAACCTTCCTGGGCAACCTGTGCCACTGTACAGTCACCCTCACAGTGAAAAAGTGTTTCCTGATGTTCAGACAGTACCTTCTGTGTTTCAGTTTGTGCCCATTGCCTCTGGTCCTGTCACTGGGCACAGCTGAAAAGAGCCCTGAACTACGGCTATTCTTAAAGCTGAGATAATACAAATCACCTCCAGGGTAAAATCACAATGAACTCAAAACCAGAACCTTTCTTGCCAGAAAGGAGCTTTTCACAGACACTTCATATTATATGTATCAAGTGAGAAGAAAATGCATGTTGTTACAGTGGCGCTTCAGGCTGTTTCAGAGTAGAGTTGGAGGAGGAGCCATTCTTCTATTGAGTATAGAATAAAGTGGCTATTATCAAGAGACATGGAGTTTTTAGTCTTTGTTAAATGAGCTTGAAACTTATGTAAAGTGCTAAAAATGAGCAAGAATGGAGAAAGAACTTTTTAATTATTACAGAACAAAATATAACACTAGAGTTGTAACAACGTAGTTCTCCACTTTGATTCACCAAGATGACTCATTCTAATAATGGAGAGATTTATTTTAGGGTCTAAAATGTAGTTCAGTCTGCATGCCCATGCAGCTCTTACTTAGATTATTCATTATCTGTTATTGTAATATTTGAGAACCTTTCTTTTACATATGCCAGAAGGGTTGTTAATTGTAATGGCAACGTGATGTTGTGAGCACCTGCACTTACGACATGGCCAAAACCCAATTTATTTGTCAGGGTTCATCATCAAAACAGTCTGTTAATAATACCTTACAGTCATGAGCAATGGAGACAACAGACTTAATATGAAGTCACAGAAATAATATTGCTAGGATTAAAAAGTAATTTTCGAAAAGTTAACATTTCTCAACACTCAGAAAAAGAACCGCTAACAAGCCATAGAGTGCTAAAATTGTATTCATTATGAGCTATGATTAAGTATGGTTTGATGATAAAATAAGTACTATTGTTTCTTGGTTTTACATGTCATATCCACTAATTTTCACAGACTTTCAGAGACCAAGTGTGACATTACAGATAAATATGATTCATAAGAATGATTTTATAATGAAGGCCTAATTAACTTATTAGTCAAGAGAATAAAGTATGTTCCATAAAGAGCATTGTCCAGAGTTTTCAGTCTAGGCAATAAAAGAAGTTATTTTTTCTGTATATCATGGAGTCTGGAATAACTTTCTAGGCTTGAATGTCTTTGTAATGGTAAATGCAAACTGCATGCATATTACAAAATCCTGAGGAAAATGAGTTTTCTAAAGAAGATCCTTTTGATATCTTACAGAAGTAAAACATCAGCAACAGATATTATACAAAAAGTCGGCGTTCACATTGACTTTAAACTGACTGTATATGTGCCAGTACGGTACAATGGAAAATTGTTCTACATTGGAGAAAAAGAAATGAAACTCCAAACACCATTTTGAATATGGTTCACATCTCTCTATGATCTTAAAAATAGAAGATATCACAGGAAAAATTTATCACAAAGAAATCTTAACGCATTGAAAGAGATACTGCAAAAAACCCAAACAAAACCAAGACAGTGTCCATGAAGAAGAGCATTAGCTGATCTGTGATAACTTTATGTGTAAATAGGATAAAGTGTCCTCATGAATGCACCTACCTGTGTAAGAAAGAAGCAGAAATATTTACAACCTTTCAAATAGTCTTTACTTCATTATATTTAAATGATCATCTTCCTGCCAGTTTTCTTATAGATATGAACTATATGGCTAAATTATTATTCATTTCTAACAAGTCATAAGTAGAAATCAAGATGGAGGCGCAAAAACAATAATTATAGGGTGAGTTTTAATTTACTGGTGTGTTTAGGAACTTAGTGCATGTTGGTAACAATTCTCTACCACAGCAAGATAGCAGAAATCCATCAAAATACAGCACTTCAAACTGAGCCAGCCACAGATAAGTGAGGTTCTTGTAGACACATCTCTTCAAAGTCCTTAATGGTATATGTAGATGGTAACATTTAGTGTCAAATAGTTTTCACAGGTCCTGGAATCACAGGAAGCTGGACTCATTATCTTTGCGTATTAAAATGTAGGCCAAAACAGTTAGTCCCCTCATCAATTACAGTGCCAAAAACAGATAGCTAAAATATCTTTAAAAAATATCAGCTCTGTGTGATTTTGAAAACTCAAACCCACATGTAATTAGCTGAATATAATAAAAGTTTAGATTCAAATCTCATAGCTTCTGCCTTTTTTTCTTTAACCAACAGTAAAATATCTGTTTCAAAGTTTATCATAGTTAAGAATCCCCACTGACTGTCAGAGAAGGTAACAATGTGTAATTCCCAGCAAAAAGTTATGCTTTCCACATCTCAGCTATCTGAAGGAGAGCCAGATCTAGGTTGTATGAATAATTGGGAACACAGACATGATAGAATCATAACAAAGCGTATGAGCATTTGTTTGCTAATGATTGATGAGAGGAGGTACACTACAGAGAGTACCACTCTTTGTCAGGATGAGTTGCCTTTTCTTTCACAAGCATTTATTTTTTGAATCTATTGTGATATTAAAATGTAATATCATTCATCTGAATGGCCTCATTTAAAATAAGGTGCATGTAATCTATCCTGGGAATAAACAAGCTAAATTTAGGTTGAAAGGCCAGGGAGATATAAATGCAGGTAATGGAAAACTGTATTCTGCTCAGATGACAATTTAGTTTTAATTCTGTTTTTTATTGTTATCAAGAAAAAAGTGACTTAAAGGTCCTTCTTTGCTTCACCATCTAGTTTTAATAAATAGGACTTAGGGTTATTACTGAAATTTTTATAAAAATCCAATATGTGTCATCCTGAAAAAATAGTTTTGAAATCTTTCAAGAAAGAATAAATGTGTCTTTAAATTATCTGCCCAATCACAGTATTGAAGCTGGGCATTCTGTACTGATAAAAGTACAGAATCATAAAGTTAGCAGGCCCAGAAGAAGTAGCAATGGATTTAATACCTCCCTCACTTGTTAAATTTTATGACCCATGTTATTCAGGTCAGAATACATGCTTTCAAATGTGTACCAAATTAAAGATAGAAACCAAATCCAGGGCATCTGAATTTTGTTACTCTCTGGACAGTGCAGAAACTTTATCCTCGTAACAACAACTAAGAAAAAAAAAGTAAAAAATTTTCTTGACCAAGGAACAGTCATTCTTTGGGATTCCACTTCGCTTGACAGAAATGAAAGTAGAATAAAATATTTAAAACCTGGAGACTGAAATAGCTACTGTCTTTTGAAAATGGCTGTTGCAAGTACATATAGATACAACAGTAAGCAGAGTCATTCATTTCAATTCAAAACAGTAGTACTTAAACTTAGAAGCAATTTAAATTCCACAAAACCTCACTTTCACCCTTGAACATTCCCATAGAAAGAAAAGAAAGTACAAAACATATCCATCAAAGCTTCTTTAGGGTCCATATACAGAAATAAGCACCAAGACATTTCTAAATATTTAAAAAATAGTAAATTAGTGGACAACTTAAAGGACACAGGTTCTGACTGAAAAATTCTTGTATAACTATTCAGACTGTATTCTAAAGTAACTAATTTAGGCATCTAAAATTTAAGTGCTCCACCTGAGCAAAAAGGGGTCAGTGAAGGTCATCTTCCTAAGGCACAGATTGAAAGTCAGCATGAAGCAAATGGAGAGCAGAACGTATCTTTGGCAATTTCTTGTGTACCTACTCATGAGGATTTCCATCACTCTGGATTGACCTAAGGAACCTAAGGAAACATCCGATACATTCATAAACCTGGAAGTATTACAGTGTAACAATGAGAGCCTTCATGCCAGATTTAAGATATTAAGATTTTCTAAATTAGCAATCTAGTACTAGCAGGAGGAAAAAAAAAAGAAAAAAAAAAACAAAAAAAACCAAAACACCTCCTCAAGAAATACAAGGCTAAATGATAATTTTTTCCAGGCCTTAGCATGATCAGGAAGGAAAGAAGAAGAAAACATGTATTTATATAAAGGTTTTGTACGCTGTAACAGAGAGCTCCCAGCTTGCACCCAGGCAATGCACCGACTCACAGCCATGCTGGCTGAAGCAGAAGGTCAGATCCAAAGCTGTAAGGGTTAAACAGTAAGGCTGGCCCAACCATGCCTAAGGGTGAGTTGGGCAGGAGCTGTTAGCAATGAAGATTAATAAATAGGCTCGATCAGCAGTTAATCTCAGAGGCTTCTGAATCCATTGGACACTCTCAAACTCAGGGATTGCAGTGCCTCTGACAGGCATGAGGTGGGAATGCACCCCCCAACCTAGAGAGAGAGAGAGAGAGAGAGAGAGAGAGAGAGAAAGGAAGATCCGGTAGCTCTTGATGATCCTGCCCTGGGTATGTTTTTCAAGGTAATGGCTCCCTGGAAACTCGCTTTTGGTACTAGAAGCAGCCACCTACCATCCCAACTCAGCCCAGGATTAACAGCAATCTGTTATTCACTGCTGGCACTGCCCCAGAGTTTTTTACCTTAGGAGCCCTTTTTTGTTAATACATGTAAGTCTAAAAAGACTCTGGAAGAATCAATGTAAATTTTTCAAATAAATATGATGTCTGCACATAATAAAAGGGGAGTGAGCGAGTGGGACAAAGAAAAGAAGAAAGGAAGGAAAGCACACAGGTCCAAACCCAACACCAGGGACATGACTCCACTCACCACAAAATTTAAGGACAGTTATAAATGTCTTCACTTTACTCATATGAGAAAGTGAAATGCTTACTTTCCCACCCACATTCTCTCACACTCTTCCTTTTGCGTTTCCTAATGCTCTCAGAGACTTCTATCTTTAGTCACTCATCCCTGTTGCAGATTTCCTTAAAACGACGCTGTATAATCTTCCAGATTCCAGAGGACGCTTTTGTCAGACGAATTACTGGGATATAGTCCCTGTTTAATGAAATTGAGAGTTTCTAAATGAATAAGTAAACTAGATAGTGCCAAGACAGGTTCTCGGGCACTGAGGCCATCGGACACAATACTGATTACATTTGTATTGTTGAGGTCTCTTAGCTTCCAAAAGAGGGTGACTACATGTAGGCTGCTGTTGGCAATGTACCCTCATCCTGTCTGACTTCAAAGCCACACCAAAAATTTGATTGACAAAAGCCAAGAACACGTCTTCATAACAATTTAACAATGTAGATGACCAAAGTCCAGTGTTCAGTCTTGGATCCTGGCATCATTATTGTATTGGTACAGCCATAGTCTTTGAGGGTCTCTCCCAGTCACAACTGCGTTTTTGAGATGGTAGAAGAGACACCGCTTAAAGCACCATGGAAAGCGTAAACATTTGGATAATGTGAGATGAAGACAAAGGAATGTCAACCTTCTATGTGTCCTGTGCAATCCATTTTTTTCCCTTTGAAAGTTTTCAGGCACAATTTCTGGGGTTCTTAGTGTTTCATTCAGGGACTGAACAGTCCATTGATAAGCTTGATGGTTGAAATTCCCTTATCTGGCAAAAATAAACAGAGGTGAAAAAGAAATATTACAAGCTGAACATTCCTGCAGGAAGCAGCGAAACCTATGAAGTAAATGCAATTTGGAGTAGAATTTTGTGTTACAAGGGCTTATGCAAGTCCTTTGGAATACGTCTTTGCTGAGTTGACAAGTTTAGATAATTTGCTTTTGCATAACGTGCAATTAATATTACCTGAACTCAGGCAGTAGGGAGTTCTCCTGTTAGATGTAATAGAAAGTATTTTAAATGGATTAAATTTGGACTAAGTGAAATGAAACGTTCTAGCCTAAGCATCTAATTTGCTTTACACCTGTGCATTTATAGACATATTGGCAAAGTGAGACCAATATGACTGTGAAATACTATCAGATCATATTGTGTTGAAATATGATTTGTAGGTGAAATCAGCTGGGATTAGAAATAATAATATGAATCCGTGGAGATGTCGTATTGAGCACAGGTCTAAAAAGCCTGGTGTTAGAATATTGAAGATTTCTGGTGCAGTGAATCTAATCTCCAAGAATCCTCTCAATTGCATATCAACCTTCTACTTTCTTTATCTCACCACTTAAAATCTCTCCTTTTGATTATACAAGAAGGCATTTTCAATTTATTTGGAATGTCATTTTACTTATCCCTGCTTGACTTTCGTGAGAAAGCATAACATAGTTCCAAATTATTTGCTGAAGTGTGTTTGACTCCCAGTTGTCTGAGAGTCTGGAGGAAAAAGGGAAGACAAGTTAACAACTGTGTCTTTCTCTTTGTCTAATAGATGTCTTTCATTCTAGAAAAGGAGATGGAAGTTGTTTGCTTATGCAAGGCCTTTGAGAAACCTGTCTAATTTCAAGGCAGGGACAAAATGAGAAAGCAAATTAACTTTTAAGATTGAGAGTAATTGAGTTGAAATCTTAAAGAGTCAATATTTTGCCAAGAGTTTATATACAAAAGCTATTTAAGGAATGTGTGAAGGAGACAAAGGACTTATAAAGAACATATAAAACAATATTTCGCAACATGTCAGATTTATCTAAACTGGGAGCTATACCTTTTCTCTCAAGTCATCATCTAGGACAGACAGACACTTCCAAGGGTCATTTCATCCAACATACATTAAATATCTATGCTAGAACTATAAACCTGATTTGTATCTGTCCCTCCACAGTGCTAGATGGAGACTGTGTTTATCTCCTTCCGCAGACTAGAAAGGTATGTCAAATGTGTCAGGTATGTTAGACTAAATTCTATGTTTTTGATGACAGGGTGGGTGAGACGATTACCCAAATACTTGGTGATCAAGTAACAACATGAAATGTTCACAACATCAACTGTTAAGTGTGGATGACAGTTGAACAGAGGATAATTAAAGCATTCAACTATTTAAAATTGTATTTAGAAAGTTACACTCAAATGCAAATATGCTTTTGTTCTGGTTCCTTTTACACTGTTGTTACATATGGAAAATTACTTCTGTAAAAATAAGGGCATCATTTAATACCAAAGATCACAACGATTTCCGTATCAAGCAAGTAACAGTTAACAACGAAGTGTATTATTTCTTAGTCACAAGCCCTGATACAAAACCTGAAAACCTAGAGGATTTTGTATAACTAACAGGTTACTAAGAATAGGGATTCAGGAACTCAAATTTACTATTGTTGATTCTATTCATGTAGGAGGCTAGATGAAAGTTTTCTATCACATACTTTATTCCATATAAAATGGAATGAGTAAAGTTGTGTGTGCACGGTTTAGCAGTCCAAACAACAAAATGTAGTGAATGTCTATACCTGTTTCAGCTTTAGCTACGTGTTTGTGTTGTATTACGACCTTCCCAAAAGTTTTACTAACATATTTCTAAATTTTATTTAAGAAGTATAAAAAAGACAAAACCCAGAAAAAGAAGTTATTGCTTCCAGAGCTTAAATCTGAAGTCTGCTGATCTTACCGTCTGAAAATAGTTATCTTGTAACCACAAGGTCTGCTAAATACAAATGAGAGGCTAGAACTCATAGCTAGTCAGTCACTAGGAAATACTTCACAGCAAGTAATAATCTGTGATACAGTCTCAGTTTAACAGATTTACCCATAGGATAAATCAGTTTCTTGAAGGTCATCTTCTTATAGCTGTCCCAGGTGCACAAATCAAAATTAAATTGTGTTTTTAATATTATGTCAAATACACATACTATTTTTTGTCTTAAAAAACCCAAAACAAACCCCAAACTTTAATAGATTTTGTGCCAGTACAAAGACCTCATTTTATAAGATGCTGAATTTCTTTGGAGAAGTAACAGATCTCATCCGTTTGTAGGTGCAGCAGCAACTCCCCACAAATTAACTGACTCTCTTACAAAATTTAGCAGATCAAGCTTTTAAACAATTATTCCAGTGGCAATTTAAATTTACACCCACATAAAATATAGCAGAATCTGTTTTTAACCAGAGGGCTTAAATACAAAGGGGATAGGGAAATAAGGAAAATAACTTAAGAAACAGTGATAGGTGATACAGGATGTTTTAAAATAATAATAACACCACCACTCTACAGGTCACGTGGTTATCTATTTTTCTTCCATAGTAAAGCCTCTTCACAATGTTCTAAAATTGTAAAAATTGTTGCAAAAAAGTACATTTTTCATTTAAATTCGTCCTAGTCCGTTAACCTCATTTACCTTTTATTGTTCATACACAGCCATGAAATATTTCAGGTTTGGCCTCAAGAACGCGTACAGGAAACTGCATCAGGCTCACATGTCATAACTCGAAGCTGTTGGTGTGATTCCATTTCTTAAATGGCTCCAAGCCAAACAAATTTCAAGCCAAACCTTAAGAAGTTAGGCCACCTGCTTTTCAGCAATGGCTCGTGGCTCTACTATCATTCTTGAGATCATTTTGCTACTTTCTTTTACGGTCTGTGAGAAATGTTAATTGTTGGATATTCCCCAAACCTCACTTTTGAGCATACTGTAAGACTATTCTAACTTAGCTGGCCTTCTTGAGAAGCAGTAGAGCAGGGAAAGATTGGGAATACTTGTAAAAATTGTTTTCTTCTTGCTGCAATGTTATATTTTTCTTGCATCTCCAGTGAGCTGGGGGTGGAGGGGGGCGGGGAAGTCTGTTGTCTTTCATTCTGCAACTATTGAGGAACAGTTTGAAAACTGTAAAGTTAATTTTCTGATCAACAATTTTGTTCTGTTCACATTGCAATTTAACTGTCAAATTAAACAATGGAGAATCAAGTAAAGAAGAGTGATTTCTGTACAGCTAAAACTTTCCTAGGAAAAGAATCCCTCCTCTCACACATGCTATTTTTGAAATAAGAGTAAAATAATATTTTGAAGTTCAAAGAGAATGCAGTGCAAAAGTCATAGGGAATAAAGAATCATACACAAAAGTATAAAAATGAAGACCTGGGAAGGACTGCAGGAGATAATGTACCTCAGTTATCTGCACTGAAGCAGGATTGAATATAGCTAGATCACTTCTTCACCTAGACAGACTAGTGTTCACCTAGTAGCGAGAATTTCCAGTGAAGGGGTTGCATAGTCTCCTTGCTCTGCTGTGGTGTCTCACTGCCTGTGTAATGAGAAAGCTTTTCACAGTGTTCAGGCCGAATCTTCTCTGAGGCAAATTAAACTTTCTTCATTGCTCTGTTGCATCAGACAAGGAGTACAGCCTTTTATGTAAGATTCTTATTACATATTTCTCTTCTCTTTCAGAGACTAAGCAAGTCCAAGTCCTTCATTGCTTTCTCATGCAGTCACATTTTCTAAACTTCTTGTCATTTTTGCCTTTGCAGTCTTTTCGCTCTTTTCACTGCATATTTTTTTAAGTATGATGCGCAAAAATGGGTATATAGCTTCTGTTGAGGGCCTTGGAAAACAACTTAATTTTCAAGAATGTTAATTCCACCCAATTACGTCTGAGAATGACTGAAAAATGAATTGTTGTTCTTGAGATCTTGAGACTGATAACTAAGGTCTAAATTAATGCTAAGATCGGTTTTGGTTATTTTCTTGTTCAAATATTTGTTAAGGAGGAAACAGAAAAAAAAATTTAATTGAATTGGAACTGTGCAAAAAGATTATTGTCATTTCATTAACATTACAATAGAATAGAAACAAAAGGATGTAACCTGTTATTATAGTTCATATGTTTATCAATGTTCATATGTTTATCAATAACATACAACAAGCCTATTTGCTGAAGGACTTTTTCATTACATGCATACCCTAAGATGGTGGTCCATCCTTCTACCATAATTCAACTTCTGGGACCCACTTGTTTAATTTTGAAAGAAGATGGCCATCTTTTTCATTGGAATTCCTCCTGCAGTAACTATGTACACGCTAATGTGAACAGAAATAGCATGATCATACAAATTTCTTTCTTTCATAGATTTCTTTTTTCCCCCCAGGCACATTATTAGTATATTTCATGGCACTGAACAGTTAACTGGACAATTATGAATTCTTAGTGCTCATTTCCAACGACAAAAAAAAGCGCAAAACAAAAAAAAACCAGCAGCAAAGAAACCCCATGACTGTAACCATAGCTATGACTTTCATTTATTTGAACAGAGTCTGCAAACCTGTCATTAATCCGTTTAATTCAATTAAATCAGACTGAATTTCCATTGTTATAACTCATTCCTCTAGTTGGCTGCTGACAAGGACTGTGTGGCTGCCATGTCCATCTGCAGATGTGGTGGTCCGTCTGTCTATCTGCCTTCTCCTCTGTCAGGTTCGGAGCCAATCACAGTAATTTTTGAAACTACTAGCTAATTTTAGTCAAACCTGAGAGATGCCTGGAGGCCTCAGTGATAACCGCTGCCTGAAAATGGGCAACTGATTAAAAAAAGACAGATCCAAATTATCATTCTCCTTCATCCCTGTGGCTAAGGCTGAAATGTGAAAGTAGTTATCTAATTACACACAAGAGAAATCAAACAGGAGAGAGCTACAGGACACTAAGCTGTAACTGGTGGGGCACATAAAATTTTGCACAGCTCTAGGTATGTTTAGAGGAATATGTGGAAATGAGTGGGTAGAAAAGGTAAATTTCTATCGTAGTTTTTTTCAAGGTAACGCCACAGGTGAAACAGGATGTTGAACTTAGGTATCTGAATCCTGCTTTAGGTAGACAAAAGTTTTTCTGACCCTGGTGCTTTCTTTACCCTGTGTTGAGGTAACTATAATTTCCAGCTCTTGCCTCTTTTCTGAAGCAAAGTTATAGTGAAGGACTCACAAATCTCTGTCAAAAATTGCTATTTGGCGTGATCAGACCACTGCATCAACCTCATCACTGGCATTTAAGCACTGTTTAAACTGTACTTACTTAGCAACTTGAAGGAAAAATATGTTATGCTGAGTCAAGCCAAGACTTCAGAAAGCAGGTGACTTGAAGTTCATATTGAGTTCATATCAATAAATGGCCCAAAAGTTATAAACACCAAAGGCTTAGGTAATGCTAATATGGTGGGGGAAAAGGGAATGCTGATGCAACTTTCATCTTCTTTTGAAAATCACAACTATTGGTACCTAATAAAAAGCAAGGGAAACACTCAAATTTCTCTGAAGCCTCCCAAATTTCTTCTAAACTTGATTAAAAATGAGGTACCTGTCACTCAAAGCACAAATGAGATCATACAAGTTTGAGGCCCACGCATGGTCAATGGAGGGAGTCGGGTGTCTCTGAAAACTCCTGAAGGCCTAATGCTCCCTCTCACCTGCATATGGGAATAAGCAAGTAATGGGCCTGGACACTGATTGAGGAGCATCCTAGACTGACCCCCATATGTGGGCACCAGGCCATGTCTGACTCAATGTTTCATAATAATCACTTCCTTCCACCTGGGATTCAAAGTGCTGAGTGCTCGTTTGGGTTTTGCCACTCATTCACCTTTTTGACTACAGTATTTACCTGTGTCCAGACATCTTTTCCATCATTAGCTACCTGGCAAAGTCAGCACTTCGCGATAAACACTCCTGGGCTCTGCTTGGTCATGGAAGGAACTTGGGATCCACAACAATATGTTAGCTCTTTCTCTCTTTCCAGGTGCCTTCAAAAGTGTTGCCGCTTGAGAACAGGCCATCTGAATCACTGAAATTTATGTACCTAAAATCTCAATTTAGGTAACCTGAGTTTTCCCATAAAAGTCTCATTTTAATACTTTCTGAAGTCTTGTTCACATCATACATTGTAACAATGCATTTCTTCAGACTAAGTAGTCCAAGATAAACAAAGTCAATCTTTGAGCTAATTTTTTTTTGTTTTCTGCATTCACAAGAAATGTTAAGTAGGGTCCAATTGCTACTGATTGCTTCAGGCAGTAAATGCAAAGCAATCTATACTAAAGAAAAGAGGAATACTTTGGGTCCCACAAATACAGCCTCTAGAAAGAGACTGAGCCTGAAAATAAAAAGATGTTGTTAACATCTTTTTATTTAGCTTTGAACTCTGTAATTATCCTTCTCCCAAAGGCCTTGTTTTATACCTTTCTCCACAAATCCTGGAAAGAATTTAAAAAACAGAAGAATATATTCATCTGTTTCAAACGGTGGAGAGCAATTCAATTTGCTCGAGTGTGTGCCTGCATGCCTGCGTATCTGAATATATATGTCTTAGTGACATGTATCATGCTCTGATTCTGTTCTAATTTTATCCCAGAAACATGAGTCTGGGATAAAAAAGCCTGGTTCTAAGGATGATGTTGAATAGGCATCTACATAGGCATCCAAATACTTGCAAATCTTCAGCCTGTATCTCCGCCTCACTGGGGCAACAACTAAGACAAACATATATTTTCAAAAGCAAAACAAAATAGTGCAGAAAAAAAATCTTCTTTCCAGGTGGATAAATAGCTCAGTGGTTGAGGAAGCTGGAAGGCATACATCTAATTCCCTTATCTCTGTGATCCAGGCTGGAAATGTAAATCTCATACCAGATCTGTCAGAGCAAGGCTGCCTGTTCCTTTGCCATGTTCCTTTTCCTCCGGCTTCATGCTGCCACTGAGAAGTGCAGATCCATGGAGGACGTTTCAAGGAAACTGGCGTGTTCCCATGGAAAGCTTCACTTTTTTTGACAAATCACCAAAGCCTTTTTACCAAAAAGTATGTTTTAACCAAGACTCTGAACAGGACAATACAAGCCTCTTTCTTTCATTTATGTCAGACTCACAGAGTGTTTCCCACATATTAAAAGACTTCAGTGCTCCTGGGCATGCAGGAGTGGTCAGGCTTCAGAAACTTCTGTACACGTTACATCACACTGTATGTGATTTATAAACATTAACTACAATGTCATGTTTTACTTGAAGAGAAGAGAGAAGCAACAGAGCTTTTTTTTTTTTTTTGTGGTTGCTTCATTTCTCTGTTCTGCAGCCAATATAATAAAGCTTGGTTGTAATCCAACCTTTTGGTCTCTTTTTCTTTTTCCTACTTCTTTTTTACTTCAGTGTATTGATTGTAGAGTACGCTAGATATAGTATCGATTAGTACCCTACTCTCTTGCACACAGATCACCACTACAGTCATTTTCCTTCCAAAGAAACTCCTATCTCTTATGGTGGAGTTTTATAAGAATACTATTTCTCTACCCAACAGAACCACTGCTACTTTTCAGAAATGTATTGTAAAAGAGGACATAATTATCAGTTTATCCCCATGCAAGGTGGCATATGCTTATCACTAATTATAGAACTGAAAACTTCATCTGTATCAAGTTACAACAAAAGGACTCAGAATATTTTTCCTAACTTCCAGTAAGGAGTAAATGCCACTGTTTAACTGGCAGTTAAAAAACCGCAGCCGTTCAGTAGATTACTAAACAAGGCAACATACATTTTCTGTCACTGGAGATACTCAGTAGTCATAAAACTCACATCCAGATCTGTTGTATGTAGCTTGGGTAATTGAGACAGCTGATTTTTAAGTCATATTACCAGGCTTATAAGTCCCTCCATGAAGGAGCAGGTTTCAGGAGATTACCTATGAATGTAAGCTGCAAGATTTCACCACAAATTAATGGAGAATATGGCTACATATTTAGAAAGCAGTGCGTTTCTTATAGTGGTTGTTATTTTTAATGGGTTGTGCTTAGTGCCTACAGTAAAATTATATTTATTATCTGAATAAAGAAATGAAGTTACGCAAATTAAATGTATTATTATTTAAAGTAAAAAGTCAACAAAGCTAAACTTGATCAATTCAACACAGACATCCTCAGGGTATTCCTGCCTCCCTTCCCTCTTTGTTAAAAACCCATAAGGACACGTTTGATACAAGGGGATTTTTTTCAGAACAAGGGTTGGTTTGTCTTACTTGTATGAGAAAAGTGACAAGCTGATTATATGTATGAATTGTAGAGGAAAAAAACCAGGAACTCTGTCTTCTTCTGCTGTGTAGGCTCTTTACCATGTAACCTCTTCAGCCATCAACTGCTGCCAGAAACTACTCCATTTGAAGTGTTTCACAACACAGAGATGTGTTCTGAGACAGTCCTTGAGAATTCGAAGAGTCGGAGAGTCTTCTTTACTGTCTTCCTGTTCATGGTAAAATGTGCACAGGATGGAAGGGTGGAGGACACTGCTATTGGCGTTTCATGCAGGACATGCTGCTTTCCCGTTCCTGCGGCAGACCGCTACATGATAATGCTCTGAACGCCCTTTGGCCTCTTGATATATATCTGAACTACGTCACAGAACCAAGGAAAAACAGGCAGCATGATATCAGTTCCCTCCCTTCCCCCCAGGAAGATTACCTGCAATAACCTAAATAGCAACATATGTTTTCTTATGCTGTTCGTAACATCGTCCAGTGATGGGGATCCTACAGTCTGCCCCAGCAGGCTGTTGCACTGCTTACTTACTTCTGCAACTAGAAGGGTTTTTTAATCTTTAAACTAATTCCCCCGTTATTGAAATACGATCTCATTACTTCTTATACTGTGCTTGGTAATTATGAAGACCACTTCATCCTCTTTCTGTCTGCAGCCAGCTTTTCTGCACTTGAAGCCCATTACCATTACTCATTCATGCCTGTCTTCTCGAGGTAACACAGCTGTAATAGGTCACCTCTCCTAGATCTTTGAATATCCGTATTGTTCTCTGGTTTCTCTCCAAGAGGTCTGCAATCTTCAAAATGGATGTTCCTAAGTTTCAAGTTGTCTTTTAAATTTTACTCTCATGAGACATTAAACAACAACGCTCAGAAGCCTGAACTGTTACTCCCAGGGCCTGATTAGCATAGCTGTGATTAAAATGTGATAAAACAAAATTTTTATATATATCCAGAACCTTTCACTCCCACCATGACATGCTAACAATAAAGTTTGAGGATATTAATCCCTAAAAAGTATTCCTGAATTTTTTGTCTCGTGCTAATGGATGTAAATTATTGTAATGGATGTGACAGAGTAAATATTCCCTTGTTCCAGAGAAAAGTAAAACAGCTATGCTGTCCTCATGTTTGCAGCCATCTGGCTGAAACTCTCCAGATTATTTTATTCTGTGTTTATACAAATATTTACACGTGATGTTTTTCTCTGAATAACATTATTTTTATAGTTCTTCAACAGTCACACTCTTTTCTTCATTCCTAGAATTTTAGAGACTACTATTAAAAGGAGTAGAACTGTGTATGATGTAAGGTTTGTAAATCAATGTCACAATAATAGACATTAAAGGATATACTTATAGCATCCCAATCAGCTGAAAATTGTTCTGCATCTAGAAACAAAATGCTTCATAAAATTATTTTATTATTAAATCAACCCATAACTAAATAATTTTTTTTAATAATTGATGACGATTTGAAGTTAGATTGAAAATTACAATAAGCTAACAAATTGATTGGTAATGACTTAAGTGTAAAGTTTTAGCTAAGTTATAATAAAGAAATTATTGTTCAATAATTAAACATTAATTACTGTTTTAAGAAAATTTATTGAACTGTGGTATGCAAATAAAGGGAAATTGAGTTTTCTGTATGATTTAGCAATAGTTATACATAAAATAGGGAATGAAAATATAATTTATTGAAGTATTTCTGAAAAGTTTGGACTGTGCAACTGCTAATTACAGAAGCTGTACTAGTGTCTACAAACTCATTATGCATAATCTATTAGCATAAAACTATTTCAACCTCAAGGTTATAGTTTTATGTGGCAGGATTTTTTTAAGACCAGACGCAAAGTCAGTATCATGGGCTTTTTTCCATCAAAATGAAATCAAAGACCAAAGCTTTGGCAGTTGAAAAATATATCTGGTTTTGTCTTTTTTAAGAGTTTTAATGGTTCTCCAGGAGTAATAAAATTGCATGCACTTAAAAATAAGCTGAACTAGTAATATCTGTTTCTATGTTACTGAAACTATTCCTTTACGACTGGCTACAGGACTTATTTTTGTCACAAGATTACCAACAGGGATGTAGTATAGGCTGAGAACTTATTACCATTTATATAATTAATGCAGAACTACCTCAAAACAGTTCTATGGGAACCTTCCTGGAAGTCCAAAACCAGGGAATTAGCGGACTTATGCTTTTTCTTTCCCAAAAAATAAAATAAATGAGGCTGACAATTTAAACACAAACAAAAAGATTTAAATACATCAACCCAATACTTTCAATATCTTTCTTGCAGAAGTTGATGTGAATTTTATTTGTTTGAACACTCTTTTTTTTTTTTTTAGCCTGGACTGTGTATGAAAAAAATTGCTTTAATTAATTAAAGGAAGATTTCACTCATTTTCTGCTATATTTGTATTCTTTCTTGCAGGTAAAGTTCTAGATTAATATGGAAATTAATATAATGTAAAACGAGAGAAAGACTAAATGGTCTAGCTTTTATTCAAGTCAATTTGTGCGTGGAATATTTCAGTAAAGTTACACTACTCAAGAAAGAAATAAAGTATGTTATAATCGTCCTACCATTTGACTGTGTAGACTATAATTTTCTGAGGATGAGCTACAGGTGGGCAGGTTTTCTAACACTATAGCTGTCAAAGCTTTTATTTTGCTTTTTTTATGTTTACAAAACCTATGGGGGGTGGGGTGGGGTGTAAAAGCAGCCATAAGATAGTAAAAAGGTCTTTTTCTTAGAATTACGGCATTTAACGAACTCTGCAGAGAGCTGTCTGTGGCGTCATTCCTGTTGAAATTTGTGAAAAATGCGCATTGTATTACCCAACTGGTGCTCTCTGTGTTATATTAAGCTGCGTCCCGGTTTCACCGGGTTACTGAGGGATGGCTTAGCACAGCCCACGAAGAGGATATTCTCCAGATTGGAGAATATCCATGGAGAAGCAGGCTGTTATGGGAGTAAGCAAAGTAAGTCTTGGGCATCATAAAAACGCACCACCACGCTTCAGTGTCTGACACACGCTGTGGTTTATCAGTGCTCCTGTCACAAGACAATTATATTCCTTATTTATTGGAAAGGGGCAAACTTCCTGTCTAACCACAATAACGGATAAGCTGTACTTGGTGACACCTCCTCCATCATCCCCTCTGGTAAGATCCAAGCATGGATGGTGAGAGGATGGGTGTACCCAGTGAGCAAACAGCAGTGTTTCCTCAGAATACGCTCACAGACACCAGGGAATTGGGGAACAATCACCTCTTGAATTGGAAGCAGACACTCCATATCTAATTGCCTCTGATGGAGTTTTCCTTTTTTTTTTTTGTATTCCTTTGGGCGTTAAAAAGTCTTTAAAAGGCTAGGCACTTTGAAAAACATAAATAATTTAGATCTTTTGAAAGACTACTTTTTCTAACATGGGTAATGCTTTGGCTTGCAGCTCCTTTTATATTTCCAGGAGGAAATTTCTCCAATGTATTCTTTCTTCTTAATTAATGTAAAAGTCTTTCGGTGTCTTTAATAAGTGTTATTTGTGCCTTTTCCCTGGAGACTTTATCCTGAAAGGAAAATCTTACAGTTGAAGAATTGGGAGAGGAGGATAGAAAAAGAATAAAATACTTTTTAAAAAGTTTTTTGGTCTTATTAATGAGTAGCTGTCATTAAAGTTAATAGGGAATTATCCTACTTACTCCAAAATCTCTGTCTATGAACTTGCACGGTGCAAATCGTATTCATTGTCATCAGTCAAACACATCACAGAGCGCAGGAAAAGTATGCAGATATTTTACCCAGGACAAACAAGTCAACATAAGGCAGTCAGACTTCATTAACATCACTTACAAACCGAATCCACACAGCACTTTTAAAATGCTTTGATGAATGCTAAGTCTGACCAAACATGAACATCACGCTGCCAGGACGTGAGCTGCGCCTTTTGGAGCAGCGTTCTAGCATCACAGTGCACTGCAAGTTTTTGACTCTTTTCCCTAACGACACAGTCAGGACAATCCTACTCTGCCACCAGTTGTAGTAGGAGCAATGTTGGCTGCTGCTGCTCCATATTAATTGTGTTTTCACTTTTCAGTCCCTGCGTTTAAGTAAAAGCTTTGTATTTGAAAGGTAGGTCTGCCATAGAATCCAAAGGACTGACTGCAGCGGTTAGCTGTGTCTAGTTGTCTCCAATTTCACCAGCTCAGGTACTGATCACAGTGCAACAGCGGCAATACAGAGGTTAGATTTTACAGCCCTTTTTGAATCAATAGCAGGATTGTTATTGACACGTGGGAGTCCTTGTGTAGATACGTCTATGTAGACTGAAGTCCCTGAGTTGCACTGCAGAGGACAAATGTGAGAGGGATTGATTAAGATTAATCAGTTCAAGCTATACATATTTTGAAAGCTGAAATTTTTTCGGTGTATAATATTATGAGGCCTGTCATGTTATTTTAAGCTCCTTAGGTTTATTTTTATTTCAGCAATTAGGTTATTTCAAAGTGAAGGTTACCCCAATACACAAGACTGTCATGAGTCCTTCCGCTCCTCCCAAAAGTGTAACTGAAATGACCAAGTGTCCGGTTTTTTTCTCACTTCAGAAAACTTGACATGGATACTAGACAAATGCACACAGATAGGACTGGGCATAAACTGAAACACTGGAGGTGCCGTCTGAACATCAGCAAAAACATTCACTGGGAGGGTGACTGACCACTGGCACAGGTTGCCCAGAGGGGTGTTGGAATCTCTCTCCTTGGAGATATTCAAAAGCTACTTGGACACCGTCCTGCGCAACCAGCTTTATGTGGCCCTGCTTGAGCAAGACCATTGGACGAGATGATCTCCAGAAGTCCCTTCCAACCTCAACCACGTCATTGCAAGCAATTTTTTTAACCTGATGATCTCTACATCAGCCAGCTCAAACTGTGTTTATTCAGAAGCTGAGCTGTACTTCAGCTGCCATTCAGCGATCAGAAACATAAAAAGTGCCACAAAATGGGAACTGCTAAGGAAATCTGTGTAAGCTAACCCCAGCACTACCTCTCAGCAGGATCTCCAAAACGGTGCTTGCCCTGGGAAAGCACAAGCAGGAATATCACTTATCCTATCACTATTAGCACATTCCAGTTAGCAGACCACAGTTTGGTGTGAAGTTTGTGGCTCTTCATCTAAGAATTGGGGCTTTACGAGATGCTGATAGGAAATGGGACTTGCCCTATTTGTCATGGAGAAAAACGACATAATCAGTTCAAGATTCAGTAGCCTCTCTAGTATATGTGTGCAGTGAATTACTCCTTATATCATTGAGGATCCCAGGACCACTGTGTGCTATATTATTCACTAAAACACATAATCAAAGACTGAACAAATAAATGTTTGGGGGTTTTTTCCTCAGGCTCACTTTATTGCCAGATGGAATAAGGAATATTAGAGGATACTGGATATCCAATGCCAGCTTTCACTGTGCCACAAAAAGGCAGTTGTGATAAATCAAGTTTTCTATTGTTAAAAGAAAGAGATATTCCAAGTAGGCACCCTTTTGGATAACAGTACATATTCTTTTATTAAAAACACTTCTGAAGCAAATTTCATAAGAATGTATATTTTTTTTAACCTAGTACAACATTTCTACATCCATGTACATTGGAACTGTGTCACATATGTGTACAGACTATCAGTAGTTTATTCAGTTTCATTAAGTTTAAAAGGAAAGAGAGACACAAATATTCTAAATCTCTATAAACAGCCTAAATACTAGTGAATTGATCTGTGCTGTGCAGGATCTCCTTTCCTAAGGCAAACTAATGTTTTAAAGCTCTCTGAAATTGTAAAATGGGATGAAAAGAACAAACACGTTAATAAAAAGCAGGCAAAATGGTACTAGATGGAATTTATTCCTCCGCCTGAGCCCTCAGAAGTTTTTACCATTGCTGAGCAAGTACATGAACTTTAATGGTGAGCAAATGAAATGACAGTTTAAATCCTATACACGTAGGCGTGCATGTGGTGATATCGATGATTTCTATTCACAGCAGTGACTCATCTCATCTGCTTCTTGAAATAAAACTGTGAGAACTGGACGAGTACTGTACTTCTCAACTGCAGCACTATTTATCTTCATTCCTTGCATACCAGGGGGATCCACTGGATTGCTCTCAGGCACTGAGCCCTTGTGGCTAATCAGGACCTACCCCATAACTCTGAATGAAAACCATATATTTTTTCTTCGTATTTTCCCTTTAACATCTCTCCAAAAACCTGCTGCCAAGAAAACCATCGCCAATCAAAACATGAAAAAAATCACAAGATTTCCCTGAGGTTAAAAATAACAAACTTCTTACTAACAGAAGACTGTGTTTTTACTAGCATTTATCAGAGACATATAAATAAAATTCACATCTTGAACATACTGCTTAAATGTACCTGCCAGAAATTTCTGAAGCCAAAAAGGATCTCTCGCACTTAAAGGATCCTTGGTAAAAATCCAAAAACTTTATCTGCAACATTTGGAAAGATGTTCCAAAAGTAGCAGCACAGATATGTTCTGTTCCTTTTCACCCTCTTTGGCTGCTCAGGGTACTGAGAGTTGTAGGACTGCAAGCAATAAAATAATTTTAATTCCCTAGGACTTGTTAGCATGCCCAAAAGGGTACAGTTTACTGCTATAAAACATAGCAAAATTGTACTATCTATTAAAAATAAAAGCATAAATATCAAACATTAGTGAAGTCACAGTCAACAATCATACACTGAAGAAGATATTTTTCGGCATACACAGTCAGCTATGCAGCAAGAGATCGTCAGAGTTTGGTGTGGTTTATGCAGACTTTCCTAGAAAAAGAGGAGCAGGGAGTACAGAATCCCTGAAACAATATTTGTCTCTTTTATTATGATGACGATAATAGACCTCTGCAACATTTTAATCTTCTTCATGTCATTGTATCTTAATTAGGGAAGCCACACAAAACTCTTAGGAGACTGGCTAACTATTTTAGGGCTGAGACAGGGCCAAGTGAGATGCCCCAAGCCACACAGCAAGTGGCAGAATCAAGAGCCAAGCCAAAGAGGTGAGACTCCATGTAACAGTTGCCTGATGTAACCTTTTCTGTAGCCTTTCTGTAAAGAAAGTCATTTACTGAAAAACTGTCCTGATTCTCGGAGATGTTAACCAACAGCACTATCAGCTTCATGAGCCTTGAAGAAAAATGAATCAAGGATGTTAGATGTTTTATGTTCTAAACAAAAATGGGAAGTCTTTAGGGCTATTAGCCAACTTCATTTGACAACAAGTTTTAAGACCCCCTAAAAAATCTGAAAACGGTGAATTTTCTGTGTAAAAGTGGAAGCTTACACTGCAACAAAAGAACAACAAAAAAATATTCTCCCACACTAATTTAAATTTTAAACAGATTTCAAACAACTAAGCAAACTATGTAGTGTTTTCAGACTGCTTCAATACCAAAGTATATCTAGCTTTATCTGCTCAACATGTCTGTTCTCATTCAGGCTATTTTCTTTAATGGTTCAGAGGGAGCAATATGCTATTCCCATTTAGGTTTCTCTGATTCTTTCAGATCATACGTTAGAGCTGCATTAAGTCAGAAATTTACACTTAACATAATTCAAGAAGGTGTTTGTATGAAAGTGTTTTGTATGTCATTAAAGACAAAAATGCCTTAAAAAAGCTAATCGTGGGAGAATTTCTACTAAATCTAGTCTTGGACATCCTTAAAAGTGTAAACACAAATTTTGGTAATAATTTTTACTCCTCACTCTTGAAAAAATTATACCTTGTTACAGCAAAAATAAACATGATACATAATATAGAATTAGCAGCATTATTTTTCTCCTTTGTTTTCAAACACCAACTTTTTATTTTTGGTCTGACTTCTATCTGATTTAATTTCCTTGTAGAAGAAAGTAATAAGAACTGTCAGGTATGAAAAAGGTATATTAGTTATTAAATCTTATCTAATCAGAATAGCAAGGAAGAAAGAAGAGAAAATATTTCAGTGTGATGTATCTGTCATGATCATGAGTGTGTAATTATTGTGTTTTAGTACTGAAACAACTGTGAGACATTTTGCTGTATGTCTTGCCTTGTGACATTTCACAAGTGCATATATTTTATTCTTGTATATAATGTTCACATTAAGGCTTCTAACTGAAATATGTGTGTTGACATGATACACGTGCGAAGTGTGGTTCTGCAGTTAGAGCGTTCTAGCTTGAATCTCAAAAGACTTTAGTTTAATTTGCTGTTCCGCGTTCTTCAATTCACCATATACCTAATTATTTTCCTCCACCTCTAGCTATCTCTCAGCATGCCTGTCTGGCTTTCAGGTACTGTTGATATCAGCTGAGATTAATCTCCATCTATGCTAGGAATCTAAAATTAAATTGAGTACACTCTAGAGAAAAATCAAGTGCAAAGTAGCATTCCAGTTGGTTTTTAAATATCTCCAAGGACAGAGACTCCACAACCTCTCTGGGCAACCTATGTCAGGGTTTGATCACCCTAAAAGTAAAAAAGTTTGCCTTCCTGTCTTACCTGCCTTTAAACGAGTCACTTGAAGTCACTCTTCAGGTCCTTTAAGCAGAAGGAACCTAACAAAATTTGCTTAGATTTTTTTGCCTAGATGTTAAATTTCTTAAACTAAATGAAGTGGAACCTGCCCAAAGTTGCCAGCTGCAGTCAAATAGGTTGGTAGTGAGAGGAATAACCTCCTGAGGGTGTAAATGATACAATTCAAGTCCTTGCTCTCAATAAGGACTTTAAAGTCACATTTCTACATTTGAATCATCTAGCTGCTAGAATATTAGACTATTTTGAAGTTGTGAAGTAGTAGTTGTCTCTCTCTTTTTTTCAACAAATGAAAATTAGCTGATTAACATTACAAGCAGATTAATATTTTGGATACCCAGAGAAAGGAAGAGAAAATAGTAACTGTTCTGAGTTAAGCCACTATTTAGGCATCACACCAAACTCTTCCCACATTGTTCTGTTTCTGGATGGTTAAGGTTGTGCTCGTCAAAGCTGGCTACTGAGAATATGCATCTGTCATGACGCATTCTCTCTCTGAGGCCTACAGGAAAGATGGGGACAAACTTCTTATCAGGGACTGTTGTCATAAGACGAGGGGTAATGGTTTTAAACTGAAAGCGAGTAGATTTAGACTAGATAGAAGGAAAACATTTTTTACAATGAGGGTGGTGAAACACTGGAACAGGTTGCCTAGAGAGGTGGTAGATGTCCCATTCCTTAAAACATTCAAGGTCAGGCTGGATGGGGCTCTGAGCAACCTGATCTAGTTGAAGATGTCCCTGCTCATTGCAGAGGGATTGGACTAGATGAGCTTTAAAGGTCCCTTCCAACCCAAACTATTCTACGATTCTATGATTTACTGTATTTACAGGTGAACTGCACAGAGTGTTGTGGCATTAAATACACTGAAGACTAGTTTCAGCTATGCTAAGGGCTACAGGTAATCTACATTACCATGTATATCCACATCCATTACTAACATTTTTTACGTAAAATGGTACAGCTTCAGCTCTGCCTGAAAGCATGTGTCTAATATCTGATATGCGTGACTCGCCTTTCCTCATGCAATCTTCCCAGAGGAAAAAAATGGCTGCATAATGTTTTCATTTGGTTTGTTTCTTGTTTGCTTTTTTTAATAATGTCTATATGCATATTCCTGTACTGTTATATCAGAAAAGATAAGGTCAAAGAAATGGGCCACATGCTGGAAGCCCTAAGCAATGAGGTTTGAGGCTACCCTTGGTTCCTAGGGGAATTCATTCTATGGTTTTGGGCTAGAATCCCCCTGACTTGGTTCCCTACTACCCTTTCCCTTTTCTCTGGCTCAGTGGCGTGATGCTTAAAGGCAGCTACATAGTTAGAAGACTTTTTCATAGCTGCTCGTGTCCATGAGGCACTAGCCATTTCCTGACACAAGCAGCAAAGTCACTGTTTAATTAGTTAGAGCTAAAGAGCCTTGGAGGACTACATAGCTTTTTTGTATATGCAGTGGTGTAAACATAGAATCCCCCTTAGGGTTATTACAATGGACATGTTTCTGCTCTGGGAGTTATTAGAGATGCTGTGAGCACAAGTAATTAATGTGATCCATTTATAAAACACAAGGAACCTTTTTCATTATGGTTGAGACCTCTGTTGAATCCTCTCTTAATTATGCTATATAGTGGTCAGCATTAAGAAGCCAGTGTGGGCTAAAATTTATTATAGAGAAATATTTGAATATAATACCGTGTTCCCTCTGCTGAACACAGCTCCAGTTTAAGCAACGTTGATTCATGTGCTTAACTTGAAAGCACATGATTAAATCAACAACTTCTGGACGTTAGTGAGGTTATTGATGTAAGGACACTTAGCTTCTTTGCTAGATTGGTAGGGTTCTCAAATAATGGAAGGCTGTTTAATGGAAACATCTGTCCTTCTGCGAGTATGTTTATAGGCCATTTTCTTATTTAACTGTCACTTGATATGGGGCTGTAACTTGTACCATAAATACTATAGCAATTCATTAAATTGGACATTACACAGAAACAGCAGTAAAAAAAAGACTAAATTTAGTAAAATGCTTACTCATTTTCACTGCATAAAAAGAAACATGGCCAGCAGATCAAGGGAGGTAATTCTCCCCCTCTACTCCATACAGTTCTGGGGTTCCCAATACAAGAAAGACATGGACCATTGGAATAGGTCAGAGGAGGGCAATGAAAACGATCAGAGGGCTGGAACACCTCTCCTAGGAGGACAGGCTGAGAGAGTTGGAGTTGTTCAGCCTGGAGAAGAGAAGGCTCCAGGGAGACCTTATTGCAGCCTTTCAGTACTTAAAGGGGGCTTATAAGAAAGACAGAGAGAGACTTTTTACCGGGGTCTGTAGAGACAGGACAAAGGGCAATGGTTTTAAACTGAAAGAGGGTAGACTTAGATTAGACATAAGGAAGAATTTTTTTACGATGAGGGTGGTGAGACACTGGAACAAGGTGCCCAGAGAAGTTATGAATGCCCCATCACTGGAAGTGTGATTTATGATTATGATGATTTATGATTATGATAATTTAGAATCCCCATATGCCCCTTCAGAAATATGAGAATTCATCACCTTTATTAAATTACCGAGGTTCATGGTTCAGTTTTTAAAGTTAACTTTCCCAATTTGGTTAAAAAGATGTAGAAGATCAATTATATTGAAAGTAAAAGCTATGTACAACCAGTACTGGAGGAATCAAGTAAGTCCACATTCTGCTAACCTATAAAGGACAACAACATATATGATCTGTCCCCCACATGGGCATGCTCACGCTCTGAGCCACTCAGGAGTGGGGTTAAGCCTTAACTGTAAGCTTGTCAGAGTGTTTTTTGTTCTCTCATCTTTGTTATGAGCCTTACCTTTTAAAATCCTTTTCAAAAAAGAAAGCTAATAAAAAGTTAACCATCTAACTAGTCAGTGTTTTCTCTACAGCATAGACATATGTAACAATAAATAAGACAAAACAGAACAATTGGATGATATACAACTCCAGCCTCTCCAACCTATTAGTTAAAAGCACGGGCAAACAGTTGAACTGTATTCAATGTCCGCACATCTGAGCTACTGCAGCTAGAGGGGAGTCCACTCCAAACTCAAGGACTCTGCAGCAAGAAACCTAAACTCCACTAGGAAGTCTCATTAAAGCAGTAGGAAAGGAAAACAAAAATTGAGGCCACTGAATGAAAGACAGCAGTCTATTTCAATATTACTTCTTAGTCTTCCAAGATTCTGTCCCCCCTACTAGGAAAAAAAAAATCACTCTTCTGGGGCATGAAAAACTGCAGAAAGAACCCCAATGAAATAGAAAAATAACAAGGTTAAGTAGCATCAAGTCTGAATATTTAGAAACTCTTTGATCAGATCAATGGCTTGGCATAGGTGATTCATTGTCCTATACATAGAATTATTCTAGAAACATTTCTCAGCCTCTTGTCATGTACTATCTTTTTTTTCAGAAACACTCCATGTAAGAAGACTTTTCATGTAAGTGCTCAAAGGCTTGAAGAACTCTAAGTAGAACAGAGAGTGTATGTGAAAACCAGCTGAAAAGTTTTTTAAGTAATTTTATCCCCAAATTGCTTGGTTTGGCCCAAGTTGTTGGCCATCTATTTTCATCCTGAAAGCAGCTTATCTTCAATGCTGGTGGCAAAATTGTTACAAAGAGGGATTTGCTTAGTGTGCCTAATGTTGAGAGCACCTAATGTTCTGAAAAATGAATTTGGAAGACTTCCCAGATTGCACATCTGCCCCTAAAACGTGCAAATAATGGACTGAATAGAAGAAGGGAGGATTAAGTGAACGCTTGCTCTCTTCTGCCTTCCCTCACCTAAACCTGTGTGGTACCTCTGGGTGACCTTTATCTTAAACACCCCCTCACAGAATCCTGGCCACCAGCTTACAAAAGCAAAACACCTATCTGACATGCAGATGTAAGGATGTGATACTGCAAATTAGCCGGTTATATGAGCACCCTATGTCAGTGGTTGGAAAGAAGGTGCCATTAGAAGAAAACTCACACCATGACTAATTAGTAACATGAGAAGTTCTTTCTTGCTGTTGCTCTTTTTCTTTCTTTTGCGTTAATGCCTCTCATCTTGCCTTGATAACGGAGAAACTTCTCCATGAAACACCAAACATTCTTTAAATTAAATAAAAGTGGATCACAGAATGACAGTATTTACAGATCAATGGGATTCTCAGATCATCACCTGTTCCTGCTTTATGAGACTGTTTCACAGAATTTACTTTCTTGACCTGCTTAGCAGTATGACCCAAGAAGTTAGATCTCATCTATTTGCCTTTTGGGACAATGCCAAAGCATAATATATTTCACTGTCAGAAAATATTTCCCTGATAATCAACCTAAATATTCCAGGTTTTATATTTCTCTCATTAGCCTTTACAGCAGACACCAGATGAAATTACTTATTTCAGTTTTTGTGTTTAAATCTAGGTATAGAAAAATAAATAATTAATTTGAAACAGATATCTAGAGGACAAGCATATCTAATACCTGTTCTAGCTCTACCTAATTATCAAATCTATTGAAACTATCACTGGTTACCCCTCACATCCAATTGCAAATCAATGTTTCCACTTGCTGATCTCCTTTGTTATCACTGTTTACGAGTACTGAGGGTGAAAATCTGAATTCTGGATGTCTGCCTCAATCAGGTATTTATTAATTTATTTTATATTTCAGTTACAACAATAAGACTGGGGGATGAATGAAAATTACCAGTTTTTAAAGATGAAAAAAAAGCTCGAGAGCTGCAGAGGGACAATATACAAGGGCATGTAGTGATAGGACAAGGGGGAATGCCTTCAAACTGGAAGAGGGTAGATTTAGAATGGATATCAGGAATAAATTTTTCACTATGAGGGTGGTGAGGCACTGGAACAGGTTGCCCAGAGAGGTTGTGGATGCCCCATCGCTCAAAGTGTTCAAGGCCAGGCTGGATGGGGCTTTGAGCAACCTGTTCTAGTGGGAGGTGTCCTTGCCCATGGCAGGGGGGTTGGAACTAGATGATGGTCCCTTCCAACCTAAATCATTCTATAATTCTATGATATGTTAGCACCTCTGATGTGAATTTGAGAACTGAAAATTTGTGAGTGAATTTGATGTCCAAAATATTTATTTTTAACTGCAAAAAATTGATTAAAATTTGGATCAAAATAAAACTTTCTTAGAAATTTCACAGCACCCACCTTGTAAACAGTATCCATCAAAGATGGTATCCTCTCCCAGCTATGTGTTACCACTGGTGGAAAAGACAGCCTAATCAATTTCACACAAAATCAGCCAGGTAAGTGTAAACAGCGTGGCAAATTTGGAGAGCTCAAACAGTCTTTTCAGCAGCTGGAAGGAGCCAGTTATCTCTAGCCAGCAAGGAATGCCCCAGGGCAAAAACCTCTTCAGATATTATGCTTAGATCTAGAATGGGATGTCTGAATTTGACCTTGATGCCTACGTGCTCTGTAGATGCTTCCTGGAGCTTAGGCACCACAGTTTCATAGGTTTTGTCTGGTTTGTGCGTTATCCAGTTCAGAGTTTTGTGCTCTGAACCAGGCTTTCATTATAGCTATAGGAGCTCTGTTGGTATGACAGTAAGTGACTTGAAAAGTTGGGACATTGTGCATTGTAGCAGAGTATAGGCATGGGATCATAAAACAGGACCAGGCTTACGAAGGAGATCCCACAGCTGTAAACAACTTTCCCGTGGTCAGTTAAGGAAATGTAGATCTGGGCAAAACTGTTTCAAAAGTAATACGCAGAGCAAAAGCAAGTGTCTAGCCTGTATGAAACACACAGTACACATTAAATTTGGATGTGACATGGACTTGTATTAGAGTAGGGAGGCAGCAGAATTGGTTGATTGAGGTTTGCTGGAAACTTGAGTATATAGGAAAGAACAGAGAGACCTGAGTCATGCACACACGCTGGGGGGACTATGATGGGACAGGTAGGTTTTCTGTGAATGGAAAGAGAAAGGATTGTACCTGCTAGAAATATTTCCCACTGAAATCTGTAGTTTTATGCAGCTTAAATAGCCTTATTCTGTTCATACGTTACGTCGCAGTCTTTAATTTACTGTGCTAAAGCAATAGTGATAACAGCGTCTTTGGTGTCATTCATGAAGAAGATTGATCATTTTGATCTCTACCCTGGACATAGGTGAACTCAGTCTATGAAAAACAAAGCACATCATAATCTGATCAGAGAGCCTGATTCCTGATATTACTCTCTCTTATACTTAAAATCAAGAAGTAATTCAGATATGCAACCAAATTTAAGAACATGCCCACATATTTATGTATCTTCGTCATTAATGCAATAAAAATAAATGTTCAAAAATTTAAGTAAAATAAAAACTTACTTTCAAAGGAAATGGGTACCTAACAGACATTTACAGTTTGTACAAACCATCACTGAACAGTTTATAGGCTCAATATATTCTTCTGTGTACCTACTGTATCCAGTACAATGTAGGTAGTAGATGGGCACATTTTTATTTGTACATGTTAAAGTGGATGTCTTAGTATTACTGATTTTCATTCCTGGAAAAGATGGTTAAAATATTTTACCTGACCATGAAGTTCAATTAATGGCATGTATCATCTTGTTTTACATGGAAGGTAAATACAGCAGAAATATATAGGGCACTGATGGGAGGGGTAAAATAGATTTTGGATGCTCGTGTGATCTCCATTAAACTGTCTGCAATAACTGACAGTCTCTAGCCTCTAGCCTACACCCATTCCCTTTTGAAAGCAAGAAATATATCTATTATCTGATATAAATTTTGGTTTCTTAAATGGGATCACTATCCACAGCCCTGGTACATTGAACGTTAACCGACAATTATTGGAAAGTGCTAGTACATTTTCCTTTTAGCAGAAAATATTAAAAAACTACACAGAACAGAATCATTTTTAAGGTAAGCACTAAGCAGAATTCACTTCTGAAATATTTCACTGCAAGCAAACCTAGTGGCAGAAAAAGTCAAGGTAAGATGAATAAATAAAGATGTTTTTCTCTTACCTTCTAATTTTCTCCCAGGCCAATTTGTTCTTATGGGATTTTTGATGGTGCAGTTCTTAGCAAAATCTATCATACCTGAAGGACAAAAACACAGCCAGATGTTTGCCTGTAGACATTGCAAATATGTGCAACCAGTTTTTATCTTAAGCTTGTTCTACTAGTTCAACTGTGTAATTTAATTCAGTGCCTGGCATTGAATTTTTCCTCCTCATGTAATACCTCCAAAACTGCTCTTTTCTCTGTTTAAAAGAGAGGAGATGTTGACTCCTCTCAGATAAGATATTAAAGCAGAATTCAGTTTATATTTGCTAAACATAGTGTTGTTACAAGTGAATGGTATGCCCAATTGTACTTATAAAACAAAATATCAATTATAATAATTATAATAACTGCTGGTACTTTGAATTTAGAGATATACATTAGCTAATGTAAGAGAGAAGTTGTTATGACTAACTACTCAGACAGTTATTACGGTGCACACAGTAATGTTTCCACAGTACAATCTCTAGATTTTTAAATAAACTTTTTTTTCATACATCTAGAGACTTAAGAAAATAAATGAAGATATCTGAACAGAGAAGCTTCTACTTAAACGGGATTTATCTATCTGTCTATCTGTATGTGTGTGTATATGTAGATATATATACACACACATAAATACAAATAAGTAAAGCATTTCATAGATGTATTAGGATGTGGAATAAATTGCAAGTATTTCCTAGGAATCAGGCACTTTCACATGTCACGCTAAGATATGAGCCAAAGCAAGATTACAGCCATAACCAGAGTGCTGTATAGTGAACTACGCTGTGCAATCAGATGAATGTCCATTGAGATACACATATGGGCACATGCCCAAATAATAGAGATTTATACCCGACAACGGTGTGTGAAGTCTAAGTGTCAAAACAAAAAAATTAAGGTAGTGTTTGCAGTGAGTTTTCACATCTGCCATTTTGTGAGCCATAGGTTGTTGATCAGCTACAGTTTGACCTTCTCTTAAATATATTATACGGCTTACTTACATATAGAAATTTTATCTGTAAGTTTCCTCGTAAGTTTTAAAATGGAAGGATTTTTAAGGCCAGATTTAAAGAAAGTGACTGTGGTAAAATGAGTATTTGTGGTTAAAATTTAGGATATTGTCCAGCTTTATTGTACAGTCCCAATCTGTACAAAGTGGTGCCCGTGTGGCTGGGTGACCCTGTGGAGGATACTGTGATGGGAAAGGAGAGGCTAACCCACGGAGTTTGTCTCATCTCCTGGAAGGTCTTTAGGGAAACCTCTCTGCAGGCTCCTTGAGACACCCTAAGATTCTCCCCATCTTTTCTGCTATCACTTCTGTAGCTATCAATAATACTCTTACCTTCATCATCTTTCTCAACAGTTCTTCCCACTCATATTTACATAGTGTTGGAAATACCATTCGGCCTAGTTATATCCTTTAGCTACTAAAACAATGCAAACTTTATAATCTAAATAAATAAAGAAAAAGAACTCATCCTCAAAAAAACCCCAGAATAAATAAGCAGAATTAAAATATAGAAAGTATACGGTTTCTACCACTGAAGTACCAAGCCCTGTGCCAAGGCAGTTGCAATAGAATTATTTGAAGGCTCAGCTCTTTTGTAAAACTGTTTTTGTTGTTACTTGGATTTACCAAAATAGCTCCTCCACTGAAAAATTTTGTCAGCATTATCCAGACTTTTCATAAAGATGTCCAAGAAAGCATTATTTGAATTTCTACTTTTGGTTTATTCTCTCTTCATTTTTACTCTTCCTTCCCCTTTTCACTATTTTGATCCATTTAATTATTAAAAAAAACCCAGCCCTAAAGCGTTCCATAAAAAAGCATAAAGTGTTCCCATTTAAATATAAACTATGTTTTTCTAGAACTTTGAAGAAGCTTGTCTAATTGGAACAATTTAATATATTAATTTGCTCACCTTTTGCTACTCTATCTTTTCTGCACTTCTTTTTCATGATATATTGGCTTGCTCAAATTGCTCTCTTTGCCACATGTGCTGTTTTCATTTTTGCATGCTTCCAATCTCAGACATGCTGATGGCACTTAGCTACTACTGAATAAGATTGGCTCCTAAAACTAGCTGGTGTTCAGCCCAACAGTGAAGTCAGGCTATCGTTCTGTCCCATCAATAACAGACTTTTAATCAAACAGAAATAGTACAGAGTTGGGTCAATCGCTGCCTCCTATAATTAGCACTTCTCTGTGCCAGATCCCTTTTGTTTGACAGGAGTTTCAAATACGTCTTACACCTGGTATCAACACAAAGTCTCTTAAGAAAGAGTGCCTGTTTTCATGTTGAGTCCGTCACTGGCTCTAGCAGATTGCTTGATTCGTGTATCTTCAGAATTACTATACATTTCACTACCTGTCTTAAAGGCTCCACTGCGCTTACATTTTCTAACAAAAATACATTAATGTAAACACTCGTAGTGCTGAGCAGGCACTACAATAGACTACCCCAAAGCCATTCCAAAGACTTAAATATGTCTCCAAGCCAATTGTATGAGCGTAGAATAGCGATTTCCTTTTGCTGCCATAGTATCCATTATATCCCCTAGGTACAGCTAGTTTGGGAACAAAGGAAACGTCTTTCTGTCCTATAGCTTTCTTTGATAAATAGGATCTAATGATAAAAAGACCTTTAACAGAAAACACAGCCCATTGGTCAAAAACAATAACAAAAAAAGGAATAAGTTAATGCACTATTAGTCCATGACAATGGATGTGTTAGGGTGCTAGAGTATTTATACAATACTTGAAAAAGATTGATTTGTAATAATCTTAATGCTTCTTGTTCAGCAGCCAACACACCCAGAGCATTTTATGTGCAATTATCATGAAATAATGCACCAAAAATTGACCATTTGAAATATTCTTAGACACAGATTTACAATTGAAGTTAATTCATTAAAGATTTTTTTAATAAGTTGATTTCTAAACCATAGCTCTGTGATTAGTTTATAATTATTAATAGAGAATGTATTAGGACAAAATGTGTTTCTTAATTAATTTTTTTTTAATTTACATTTCTACTCTCTGGAAATATTTATGTCCAATTTCTACTTCTGGAACCAATCCTGCTGTGAAATTGCAGCCTTCTGAAACATTTGGCAACTCAGAAACCTAGCTATGAAATTTTGCTCATCATTAAATTTTTCTCCTTTCCAATTTTACACTTAATTATAGACCATTAAATCAGTCCCCAGTAAATGTGTAAGACTGTCAGTCTTATGCAGAGCAGTTCTTTATTTACCATCAATGACAGAATGTTGAAACACTTAGAATGAATTCCTTTATACATTTATTTGTCATACCACTTACTGTAGAAAATGCAGAAATCCCTAAAATAGCTTTACAGTCACAATGCTTGGCAGTAACACTTAATCCAAATTTGCCAAGTCAACCGTATTTGATGCAGTTTTTCTTCAGTCCCGTATAAAGCACCTTTCTTCCCCCTTTCTTCACCCTGCTACCCCCCATCTTTTCAACATAAAAGGATCTCTGGATTCATTTTAATAAGTTTCTTTTCTTTTTTTCTCAGAAATCCTTCAGATCACTGAGCTTGGGAGCTATGGTTCATTGCTAGAACTACAACCCTTACTGTGGTTTCAGTCAAGATGAAAAAGAAATGGATGAAAAACAAAAACACAGGAACAAGATAGGAAAAAAAATCCCATTTGCTGTGCCTATTAAAATACAAGAGAGTTTAAAATTGCTGTTCTCTCTAATGTTCTAATAATGCTCAGGAAAACAGTTTACTCACACCCCTCTTTCCTCAATGTTACTGTAACCCAGAGACAATGCAGGGAGTCTTAACTGGCAAGCATACTGGAAGCATACTAAATCACACAAACAGCACTAAATCCGTCAAGAAGTACAGCACCTTGCCATTAGCATTCAGAAACAATATAGAGAGGTACCTATTTTTGTGGGTAATTTCTTCATCAACATGAGGGAATTCAAATCTATGTCTCCTGTTTCCCAGAGGAAAGTGGGTCTATACCAGTAAACTAGAGAGTACTCTGAACAGAAGTGCCTTTCCTCATCCTGTTTAAGTGGTACGAGGATGCCAATAACACATGAACTATTGTATCAGTGTAATCTTTTAAGTTTAGTGATTAGGATATTCAACAACAGACCAGGGCAAGATCTTTGGACTGGAGTTCCAGCTACCACATCTTTTTATATTTTTGAAATGAGACATTGATTGGCTAAAACACAGAAATAATGGCTAAGGGACAGAAATCTAGTTCTGTAATAATGAACTGTGTTTATTTTTTTTTATTTGTTTTTTTTTTTTTTAAGAAAGACAAGCCTATCCTATTTCAGTATCTCAATCAAAATCCATTTATCTCTACAGGAATATATTAGCAAGATCAAAGATTTGAACCCAAATTCAATAATGTTTCTGAATACGTGTTTAATTTTGAGCAGAGTAGTACCCCTGAAGATTATGGTGGTTAAAGTTAATACATACTGAAATGTGGCCAAAACAACATAAACCTTATTTACTTTGGGAATCCGATTCCCTGATTTTAAGAGAGAAAAACAAATCTTTATTTGATCTTATTTCTATTAACCTGACCACTGTAGTACCCAACAGGTGTGGTAAAGTGGACCTTCTTCCAACTTGATTATCGCCAGTGGGACAGGTGCTGTGTCTAGATCAGCACTGTAGGCCCAGTGTCTGCAACACCACTTATAACACAGGAGGCAGACAGTGACACAATATATGATGATGATGGGATGGCATATGAAGCATTGTTGTAGTTACAGAGGTTTGTTATGTGCTAATAAGAAAAGACAAAAGACCAGCTCAAACTTCCGGCTCCCACTTCCAATCATATGAAATACATCAGGACCGAGGGAAAAAGGAATTAATTTCTTTCATGAACTGAGCATAGTGGAGGCTGTTGAGAGAATGTACCTCTAAACCTCACAGTAGACCTATTCCAACGACATGTACAGAGTAGTGCTTCAGTTAATGACACAGAATATATGAAGAAAAATAACGACACATTATAGTGTGACAGTAATGGCCTTTCCGCATAATGTGAAGATATTCCTATGGTACAGGACAGGTAGAATCAGCCACCTGAATCACAGTCTCACCTCTGCAATGCTGAGAAAGCACAACATCCATGAGGTCATCGTGGCTGAGGAGCACGACTGGTAGGGTAAATGGGGAAGAAAAAAAAAAAGAAACAGGAAATAGAGCGGCTAAGGTTTTTTTTGTATTTCACAGTTACCGGACCACTGAACTAGAAAGCCAATCCTACAATAGTGATGGTCATGCTTCAGTTCAGGAAATGGTGCTGCTCATAGTGACTCAAAGCCAGAATTCCCACAAAGTATATCTCAGCCGAGACTGCTAACGTTTCAGTAACTCAGAGAATGGCAGTACCGGGTGGTGTCGGACAGTGCCGGATCACCACTTCACTCCAGGCTGGGTGGTGCTCCAAACACTTGTTAAGGCAGCATACCCAGTTCCCTACATTCTCTCATGAGAATGGAGGTACTTTATATAACAGATGGTGCCAAAAGACAACTTGTTTTCATTGTGGTGTATTTCACACATTCATTCTTTTTTTTCCTTTTCTTCTTTTAAATCTATTATTTTATCATACAGGAAACAATTTGTCTCTATTTTAAATAACTTCTCAAGAGGACATTCGAGGGAAGATTGCTTAATTGGTGTTTCCTGCTGTTGTTTCTTTTCTTCTAGTTATGGTATTATCAAACTCCTGCTTCCCACAATTATAGGCTGCAGCTGAATTAACCACTCAACATTTATGATCACTTGCTCAAAAGAATATCTATATATCACTGTTGATTAAAATTCTTGGACAATTAAGCTGGTTAGTCTTCTTCAGCCTTCTGGTTTCTTTTTCTTATTACATTTTTATGAAAAATAACTCTATTTTACATGTTTTCAATTAGGACTAAAATCCTCATAAAATTAAAAAATATTTCTTCCATAACTACAAGCTCTCTTAATGTTACACATTGGAACATAAATCAGTAAAATTCAAGGTACAGTATTGCACAAAACAAAAAAATTGTTTCCAGAACTGAAAGAAAGTACCATGAAAAACTGGTCAAATATTAATGGTGCGATAAGTGGATAACAAGGTTCTGTGTTAGCACTGATGCCATATTTAATACTTGCCTAAAAGTCATAACCTGTCCTCTGCCTTTCATCTCAAATTTTAAGTACTGATAAGATGTTCACCTCCTGAATAATGGTAAGGTTAGATGCTGTTGAGGAAGAGCTTTTGCACATAAATTAATGGAATAATTTTAAGAAAAAACACTGTTATTGAATTTTTGCATAGTAAATGAAATCTTAGATTGTCTATACAGGATTTCTTTTACCTTCCCTAAGATGAGTACAAGAAAACGCTACTTTTCTTTAGATTCAGAGAAAAGATTTACAGATAATGTCTAACCTTAGTTTAGAAATACTATTTGAAATAAATATAATATTCTTTAATATTTTATATTTTTTGAGGAAAGGCTGTGTCCTCTCTCTTATATTCCCCTGCTCCCCACATCTCCCCAAAAGAAGATATGTAAAGTACTGAAACACACTTCTAATGTAAGAACAGCTGATCAGCATAAAACATCAGAGCATTTCTAAGAGAAATATACTGTTTAGTGTAAAGAAAAGGACAATTATTTCACAAAATAAAAATCACAAGTATAACATGCCTAGCTCTTTTTATCCCTAGCAAGTATCTTTTTACAGAGAAACTGGATAGCTACTTATCAGCTTATCATGCTGTTTCAAAGTGCTTTAAAGTTAAGTGTCACATGCACTAGTTTTCTAAGTGACCAAATACAACCTATGCTATTAAATAAATGTTCTTTCCACCTTACTTCTACTCAGTGGCTCAGAATGCTTTGTTTTCTCAGAGGTCTCATGAGAAACCAAAGAGGTTTACAGATGCCTGTGTCCTGAGCTGTAATGTTAAATTTTTCTTACTATTTTTTTCTAATATATCAGTCCTGCAGTATGTCCCCAGGGAAGTTGCAGCGTAGCTTTCAATCCATGTAAGCTGTTGCTTGTGATGTGACTCCTAGCAGCCAAACAATTTTATGTGTATCTTTGGAAAACAAACCAAGAACAAACCCAAAACCTTACAGCCACAAAAAATCCAGGTTAACAAAACCAAAACCAAACAAACAAAAAAACCCAACCCAAAACTCTGGGGAGAAGGAGCTAATGGATGAGAAACAAGACTAAAATTGTTATACGCTTTTTTGAAACAGATTGATGGTACATGCAATTATGAAGACTTGGTGTCTTCAGAAAAAAATTCTTAAAAGAAAATTTCTCCACCTTCTGCCTAGCATGATATAACTCTACGTATTGTTTTAGCTCAGATCAGAAGTGAGCTTTTTCAAACCCATCTCCAAATTGTCCCCACTTACTGTGCAGGCTAACTTCAGCCTTCCCAGATGAAACAAAACTAGAAGGTGCGTTTCAGTAGTGCTGACTCTGCTCCTGTCACTAGGAGGTATACAGTCCCCGAGTCAGATGAGAGCTCATCAAAACTAAAGTCCCCAAAGTGGGGACTGAGTACTTAGCGCCTGATGTTTCATTGTCCAGGTCCTCTCCTGTACTCACCAGCCAGTCTTCTGCCCACCTTACAATCCATACACTCAAACTGTATCTCACAAATTTTGCTGTCAAGATGTCATGGGAGATCACACCAAAAGCACTTAAACAGAAATCAATGACATTAGTCAGGCAAATTTGCCCATGGTGAAGATATGCTGGCCATTCCCAAATATCCTCTTGGCTCATCAAGGACCTCTAATCACTATAGCATTGAATTAAAAATAAATATAAAAATTAAACATATTAAAATGGCAAAATATATCAGATTGTTCATTAGGTATAGAAAATGCAAATTGCAGTGTCTGAGGAGGTATAAATACTGTGTTCAGAATACTTTGGTAGAAACAGCTGGAAATATCTGGAAGGAAACTGAAGAGGTGTAAGAAATTAACTGTAAACTGGAAAGGAGAATGGACTTATTCTAGCCAAAGAAAAAGTCATCCACATTTTTCAATAGAGGAAACTTGGTAGCATTTTCCTAGAAAGCCCTTAATAACAAAAGTCACCAACAATAAAACTCCATAATTAATGAAGACAAGACTGGTGCATAATGACCTTCTTTGTAATGCTGGCATTCTGGTGACAACGGATTCTACATAAATAATCTTAGCACTGTACTAAAGAGCACCAGAAAGAAACAGCGTATGTGTGATTATAATCAGATCTCTGGCCCTGGGCTGCAGCTAAGAACTGGACAGATAGACACTGAACAGACAAACTGGGATTCTATGCAAGGTCAGGATATCTACCCGGGGGATTTATATATGGCCAAAGTATCTAAGCACCCATTATAGTTGAAGAATATCTGGTCAATACAGCCAGGGGTGCCTAAAGAGCACTTGGCTGATCAGCAACTGGGTATGTATTGGAGGACAAGCTGGTGGCTTTCAGCCCAGGAGGTGAGCTGCCATGAAGTGGCACTGGTGCAGTACAGCTGTGTGGCATTGGCCTAGCCTTACTGAGAAAAAATTGTTGCAAAGGTGTGAGAAAGTATGTGAACTGCAACTCTGCAAGACAGGATAAGTGAAAACACAGAGGGTAATGGCTGAGATGGTAAAAGCTGTTTTAGAATCCAAGTGGAAAAATACCGATGCGAAGAGGGATACATTCTTGGGGGAATAAAAAAGGCAGAGATGAGGAAGGTAACCCAGCAGCATCAACCAGCCTATTCCAAGGAGCAAAGCAGACCCACCTCTCCCCACCTGGCTGACGACTGCCCAACCAGCAAAGACCCATTAGGTGCTTTGGGTGGCGAGCATACTCCTCCTCAGTCTGGTACACCACGAGTCCCAGCTACGTGTTGTCCATGTTAACTAATAAATAACTGCTTTGTATTTCTGTCTCTGTTCTGCTTCCAAAGGGATTTTGGGCATGGTAAAAGGCACCCAAACACCAGTAACACAAAGAGGAAAGGTTACCAGCTCAATGACTATAAAAGGAACTTAAGTATTCTGTGCATGTCAGACCCTGAGCAAGATTGAGTTGTCTCAACATGGTCATCTGTTCTCGTATTAAGACATATATGTTACCTGACCCGGCCTCCAGCTGCTGGTTCAGAGGGGTGACTGCATTTGCGTTTTAGTGTGGTAGGGCATACTTTTCTCTCCTGATGCCTTCAGTACAACCTCTCAAACTAGCAGGTGAAGACCAGACTGCTCTGGAAGTGAGGTGTTATCATTTGACAAATAACAAAAAGCTAAAACTGTGAAAATTCTGTTTTGCATCTTCATACCTTAATTATCTTCTGCCTCTCCTTCTCCCTGGCTGCTCTTTCTCAACTTAAACTTTGTCTTAGCTTTGTCAGATAAGTTGGTTCCTGTGTTGTCCTTTACCCTTCTTCCAATGGAAAGGAGCCTTACGAAGGTATGTGTTTGTAAAAAAAAAGGACCTAATTTTTCTTACTTTCCTTTCATGAAACTATTCTGTGTCTTTACTAGCACCATTCCTGGCCTCTGCCTGCTTACTATAGCCTACTAAAGATGTAAAAGTAAAAATTCATTTTGAGAAGCTATTTTTAGATTAATAACTACCCTTTTTCTGTGAGCATCCATATACTGACCAAATCTGATGCCATGGAAAGCGAAATTAGAGGTAAACTTATTTTCATTTCCCACTGTCTGCAACAACTTGCTTTTAGAAAACATCTGCCAGAGGATCAAGTCGTGCCTCCTTCATGAGCTAAGCTTGCTGCATTTATCGCAGACACAGATTAACAGTCCTTACCACTACTGCCATCCTGCTTTTTTGTTCAGACATCTGCTAGCCTTTCAGGATATTACACTTGTTGCCTGTGAAATGACTGGAAAGTGCAATGGCTTACCGTGATAACATCATCTTCACGTTTAGACTTTTGTAGATTGTGAAAAGTGAAGGTTTCCATATGTTGAAGACTGTACTGCTTTTGGCTGGGGTAAAGTTAATTTTCTTCATAGTAGCTAGTACAGGGCTATGTTTTGGATATATGCTGGAAATAGTGTTGATAATAAAGAGATGCTTTAGTTGTTGCTGAGCAGTGTTTATACAGTGTCAAGGCCTTTTCTGCTCCTCAGACCACTCCACCAGAGAGTGGGCTGGGGATGCACAGGGAGTTGGGAGGGGACACAGCTGGGACAACTAACCCAGCGCTATTCCATACCATGTGATGTCATGCTCAGCAATAAAACCTGGGGGAAGAAGAAGGAAGAAGGGGATATTTGGAGTGATGGCATTTGTCTTCCCAAGTAACCGTTACACGTGATGGAGCCCTGTTTTCCTGGAGATGGCTGAACACCTGCCAGCCGACAGGAAGCACGGAATGAACTCCTTGTTTTGCTTTGCTTGTGTGCACAGCTTTTGCTCTACCTATTAGGCTGTCTTTCTCTCAACCCATGAGTTTTCTTACTTTTACTCTTCCCATTCTCTCCCCCATCTCAACTGGGGCGAGTGAGCGAGCGGCTGCGTGGTGTTTGGCTGCTGGCTGGGGTTAAACTACAACAAAGACTGACACACGTGACACGTGTTTTTTTTAAAAAAATAAAACAACATGTTTTCCACATTTTTCTATCTGTTGCTCAAATTTAAGAAGTCTGTTTCAGACTGCTCAAATTATAAACATCATTAAGTGTGAGCAAATTTTTGGGACAAAATTATCAAAGACCCATAGTATACCTTCCAAAATATCTGGCATTTTCTGGGAAAGGTAGACTGAGATCAGGAAAGCATTTCTTTGGCTGAGATCTAAGCCAAATAAGTATCTTACTTTCTTAGGTTTGATTAGGTTTCTACAGACAGCAGAAATATTCCTGGCAGCCAAAAAAAATGATAGTTTCTTTTAAACTGACTGACACAAAAATAGACCAAATTATTATAATAAAAAGAAAATTGAAGGATTGATCCATTAAAAAAGTTTGGCTCATGAGTAGAGTCTTGAACTAAGTAATTCTGAATTGGCATTTATAGAAATATATTAGTAAATTGATTTGCTTGAGAAGCAAGCAGGAAGATGGATTGTGAGGATAATAGTATAACTATATATAAAATAATTGCTGGCAGCATCTAATGTGAAGAAAAGGCAGAATTAGGAGGAACAAGATTACCTTATTCATTGCCAGTATCTAAGTTCAAGATCACTGCATTTCAGATAAAGTATAAGTCAATGAAAAAACAGTCAGAAAAAGAAGAGTTTCTGATTTGAAACTGTTTGAAGCAGCTTAATCTTAAAAAACAGATGTGAAGGAGCACACTGTTAAAAGTCTGAATACTTGTATGAAGAGGAATTTGAATAGGCAGTTAACAGTTATTACTGATTATATGGCTTGCAGAAATAAACCAGCCTACAAAAAATAAAATTAAAAAAAAAAATCTGCCCTTGAAAACTGGAAACCCAGCACATGGTGTAATGCCAGATAAAGTAATGTTTTAAACAGGTAAAGTTAGATGAAATACAGCAAGACTCCTGACAAAATCCTATGTCTATTCAGCTCTATTTTTCTAAATATGGCTAGAAAAGCAGTGAGCTGAATCTCATAAGGTTCCTGACTGAGCCACTCTTCAAAAGCATCTTTAAACATTTGCTTAGCTTCATACACATCTATAGATTTCAATACATTGTGCGACTTAAGCACGTGCTTAAGAGTCTGAATAATAATTGCTTGTGCTGTGTTTGGCTAAATTGGACTGTAAATATATCTGGTGCTTTCCCTGGTGGAAAACAGAGAATTTGGCAAGAGGGTTAATTAAGGTGTAAATTAACCTAGTTATCTATGTTTCCTCGTCAATGAGGAGATGATTGTTCTCTAGAGGTGAATTTTTTTCTCTGCACAGAACTGTTACAGCCAGATGACAGTTTTAGACAGATACGTTTGGGTAGCTCCCATGAAGCCAGCACAGAGCCAAGACTGCTTTAAGTGGGCTACCTCAAGGTCCAGCAGGAGACTGGCAATACCCACGTGGCTTATGTCCCTGCTTCTCATGTCATGCTGTTCCTGCTTCTTCAGAAAGACTAGGAATGTCTTCCATCTCCTTGCGTACACTAAAATCTGAGCAGAACAAAATCATCACTCCATCCAAAAATACATATTCTTAGTTGCTTTTTTTAGCATAGACAGATTCTCTGAAATATGTTTTAAAAGAGAAGACATCAGGCAGCAGTTCATGACTGGAAAGAAGCTGGAAATAAGCAATGGCCAAGGCACCTGAATGCAAAAAGGAGTGAGATTTGGGATTCATCTTCATCCTCAGCAGCCTGCCTGCTCAGTCTGTCACTTTTTGTGGAACTCAGTCTGAAACATAAATTTTCTTCAGGAAACCAAATAGTTCTATCCAGATGTGGATTACAGTGCTGAGAGAACTAACCTAAAAGCTAGCCGCACCAGTGACTAAGTAAGATGTCATTGTTACACTGATGAAACAGCCGTGACAGTGGCAGAGCCCAGAACCTGTGAGTAGCAAACTATCTCACAGAAAATACTAACTTTCTGTCTTTTGGCTGAATCCTGAATTACATAAGCATCAAAACTTACCTTATAGTTCTTCAGAATAGAGGGACAGATAAAGACAAGAGGTAATGGGCACAAACTTGAACACAGGAAGTTCCATCTGAACATGATGAGGAACTTCTTTCCTTTGAGGGTGGCAGAGCACTGGAACAGGCTGCCCAGAGAGGTGGTGGAGTCTCCGACTCTGGAGACATTCGTAACCTGCCTGAACGCCATCCTGCGCAACCTGCCCTAGGTGTCCCTGCTCTGGCAGGGGGGTTGGACTAGATGATCTCCCGAGGTCCCTTCCAACCCCTGCCATTCTGTGACATTTCTAGATTGGAAGTTCAGGATTTCATGAGAGCATATAAACTGTTATACAGAAACTGGAGCTCACAGTGAGAAAAACAACACGCTCTCCCCTTTACTCAGCAGTGGTGATGCCAGACCTGGAATACTGTGTCCAATCATGGACTCCCCAATACAAGACATGCTGGAGAAAGTCCAGTGAAGGGATGCTAAGGTGATTAAGGGGCTAAAGCATCTCTCCCATAGGAAAAGGCTGACAGAATGGCAACTGTTTTTTCAGCCTGGAGAAGAGAAGGCTCGGTGGGAGCTCATCAGTGTATATAAATACCTGAAGTAAGACTGCAAAGAAGATGGAGCCAAGCTCTTCTCAGTGGTACCCAGTAACAGGACCAGAGGCAATGGGCACAAACTGAAACACAGGAGGGTCCATCTGAACATCAGAAAACACTTTTTCACTGCAAGGGTGACCAAGGACTGGGACAGGTTGCCCAGGGACATGGTGGAGTCTCCCTCCTTGGATATATTCAAAAGCTACCTGGATGTGGTCCTGAGCAAATGGCTTTAGGTGACCCTACTTAAGCAGGGGGGGTGGTCTAGATGACCTCCTGATGTACCTTCCAACCTCAACCATTCTGTGACTCTCTCGTTTGTACGTTAAAGAGCTCATGGTTGTCTGTGGGTCTGAGCAGTGACTTCAACTATATCTGCACCAGTAAATAAAATGTGTGATGGTTGGTTTGTTCATCCTGAGACCAAGCAGCGCAGTTTAGTTGATTCTCTACAGCTCTACTCCCTTCTTCCTAAAATAAGGTGGCTTCATCCATACTACCTTTTAGGAATGGTCCCTGACGTAAATTAACCCCCAAAATGGCATTCTTTAGGCTAGTGCTAATCAGCAAAAACCAACATTGTGCCAAGGAGTCCCCTAATGATTAACCAGTATGAGCAATCCCATGCCAATGCTGGGCCAATATTCTGACCTTGTTCAGTTTAATGTTATAGATGTAGTTTTTATATTTATACCAAAATACAGGAATACATAAAATAAAGCTTTAATTGCACTGTGCTTAGCATTAATTTCCTTAGCAACACCATTTTTGGATCTAAAGCCTCTGGGTTTGGTACCTAACCTATATGTCCCTTTATTATATAGGATTTTCAGCTTCCTACTTTCTCTTTGGTGTGAGAGGCCTCCAATACAATCAAGGAAAATTAGAAAAAATATATGAGTTTTTTGTCATTATAGTCACCAGATTTGCATCTCTAAATGAACACAGGGCAAAAATCTCTCAAGTTTTATATTACTTTTATGGATTTCTTTTCATACATTACATTTAAAGATTTAAAAGCTTTCTGTGGTGTTTTTGAGGCCCACTATTAAAAACTGAAAATACTATTAACAAAGCTATAACTATTTTTGCTTGAATTCTATGGACATTTATACCATCAAAGCCTGAATAATTTGTTTTATAGGAAGATGTTTTGTATGTATTTCAATAAACACGCCTCAAAAGCACATTTATGAGCACGACAAATAAATTATGCATTACTGATTAAAGGGAAATACACATTATAATTAGGTATGAGCAATATCAGAAATGCTGGGCAAAGAAGAAAGACAGAAAGCTTTGTATAGCTTAAGGCAGAGATTTGTCATTCTCACATTTGCCAAAGGAAATTAGTCAGCTCAACTTTATGTTTTAGTCTGCAGACGTATTACGATTCTGTGCTTTCCTTCAGGCTTCACTGCTATGAAGTTTAAAGATCCATGTTCTTATGATATTAGTCATGGTTTTGACAAGTCTAGTCTCTTGTTTCTCAGTGTCAAGCAATGGTACAAGTTCTTCAAATACTCCAATACATGGATAATTACAACTTCTTAAAATATAACTCTATATGCACAATTCTTGTTTTGTAATACAGACAATGTAGGATATAAAACTATAATTCAAAAATATTCTGATTACACTTTCAATTCAGATAGTCTTTTAGAAAGACTGGTGCATCATTCTTTGAAATGTCTCTGTTTTCCTAGGGACTAATGCATGTGAGCCTTTTCTCAGATGTAGCAATTGTCCTTCAAGACAATAACCATGCTAATAGGAAAGGATACCTTCACTTCAGCTGTAGAGTAAATATCATTTCATTATTATTTCTTTATTGCATCTTGATTAGTTTACTTAAGTTGATGTTGAGCAAATGAGTTATGGCTTGGCTTCTGTGTGAGCAGGAATTCGTATTTGAAACTATGTAGGGTAGCTACAAATTGTTCTTTTTAAGAACTACCTGTTACATTTTACAGGTTTTTGCCTTCAAACCAGGAAAGAACATCAAATTACAATTAATAGATTTTACCCTGCAATTCTTGTTTGTCTCCAAGCCTCCATTTGCCCCTTCTTCCTCCACCTTCAGTTGCTCAGTATGGGTATTAAATTTGCAGAGAATATATAATTTCATCCTATTTGTACAGTCTACAGGTCTTTGAAAATAAGGAGCCATAGTCCAAGGTATAGGTCACTGGAGTGGAAAGCTGGATTCTCATCCCAGCCTTGTCTTGACAGTTTGTGAAATCTGTGTAGGATTCACTGCAGCTTATTTTCTGCAGGTATAAAAGGAAGAAAAATAACACCTATTATTTTCTCAAGTGCTTTTGGGATTTAGAAATGTGAAATGGAATGTTAGACTGTGACATCCACAAAAATATTCTTGATGTTTCTGTAATCTCTGTAGATACACTTAATATGAAGTTACTTGTTACAAACAGGTATCAACAGACCAGGAAAAACCTTATATTATACGCATATATCTGAACAAAGCCAATAGTATTTCATCCTGATAACTATTGAAACCATTTAAAAATTGGAGTTATCTTTAAATTGGAACTCTTCCACTAACCAGAAAGTTTGAACTTGTTTAGTCAGTAATGGAAATGAAAAAGCATTTTATTTCTAGATTTTAGCTTGCTGTGATGCTTTCTTTCTGGCATAGACTTCCTAGTTACACACCAGACCACCGCAGGGTGGTAGACATCATGTCATAAGTCACCTTGTCCATTCTAGCATTCATTACATAGATAATTATCTCCAATGCTCATGTCAAACTCCAGAACTGTTATTTTTTAAAACACAGGAAAAGAAATGTATTACGCGTGAAAAATTCACTCCGCAATCTGGGCTCTATGTAGCTCAAGCACTCCTCCTGATTGTCCTAAGCTATAACAGCTGGCATTTAGATAGCCCATCTTTCCATAAGAAGATTTCAAAGTTCTCAAAGTGGTAGGTGATTCTTCTCCAAACTGTGAGAAATCCCAAGAAAACTCCACCCAACGCTCATTTCTGCTCTTTTCTGTCTCTCACTTGATCACTCTATTCACTGGAAGTTCTCTACCCTGTGACTGCCCCAGGAAGAGCCCAATATTTACCTAGAGCCAACAGGCGTTAGGGGCAAGGATGTGAGAAGGGACAAAAGTAGGTCTCATTCATCACCAGCTCCTACATCCACCCTCTGCCATGATGAGATGACAAGATATCAGAAAGGTTACTTCTCCTCTTCTGGTGTAACCAAGTCCAGGCTTACTGGTTGGAGGAAAACAGTTTTGAGGCAAGATTGCAAGAGGCTGCAGGAATTAAGAGAATTACTGGAAACAGGGTTGCAGAGGAGGTGTACGTAGGCAATGGTTGGAGCAAAGTGCCAGTCCTCTCCAAACCTGGACTGGACGTGTTATGGAGGAAGTTTGGTTGGGAGAGCAGGGAGTAACATGGAAATAATGGAGGGCGGACTGTGATATTTGTAAGGGCAGTGTACTGCACTGAGGGTGGTGCCAGATTTCCCTGAGCTCAGACCCAGGTCGGTTCTGCAAGGGAACAGGGAGCAGTAGATGTCACTCCAGAGGAGGCTGAATGTGTCAGGACAACAGCGGTGCTGGGGGCTCAGGGAGCAGCAGTGGCACCTGGGAGGATGACCCAGGTGATAACATAAAAAAGGGGCCCAACAATAATATTTGAGAACAATAGTCCCTAGAGATGTTAGGTTACAACTGAAGGTACCCTGTCTGAAAGATTAATTAATATCCATTACAAATTATTCATGTAGCCCTGAATTTAATCAGTCAGTAACATTTTACTTCACCACAATGTGGATATACTATTGTTTCAATTCTGCTATGAAGTCAATGCTGGTGTGGTCCTAACCAAAGTAGACTGGATATTTAGGAATATCACTGGGTAAATGTTCACAGATATTTTAAGATACATGTCTTTAATAGCTGACACTTGTTTAAAATATATATATATATACATTTAGCTTTTGACAGAGATAAAATCATCAAAGAAAGTATTAATTTCATATTGATTCAAACAGCTTGTGCATAGATTTTGTTGTACTTCTTGTCCAAAGTTTGTTAGGTACTAGGATGGCACTTTCAAGACATAAAGCTTGATCTCTCTCTGTTATATAGTTAAATCTTTACCTCTTCCTCCTTCTGGCTCATAATGGGAAGTAATAGGCTCCTGTTTATAATGTCATAAAGGCAGTTACATGCCAAAAATTGCAGCCACTGGTAATGATACCGTTTGTTATGAAATTATAAAACATTCAAGTGTATGTGGAGTTGACTTTAATTAAATCTTGTCAAAAGAATAAATTTTCAAAGCACAAAGCCCACAGCATACAGGACAATGCAGGTGTGCTCTTCTAAACAAAGGCACTTCATGTCAAATTAATTTCCTCTTAAATAGATTAATAAGTCTCCCTGCTGTACCTCTGTACCTCATTATATTTTCCAAACGAAGCCTAGAACAAGGCGGCAGGGGGGGGAGGGGGGAGAAAAAGGGGAATAAAAGAGAGAGAACAAGATTAACCAACTACTCTCATAAAAATTAATGATTATAAAGACTGAACGAAACTCCCATTGTGCTACAAGATGGATATAATATCAAGAGATTAATGGTACATAAACCCTTTCTCTCTGAAATCTCTGTTTCAGAGCTAGACCATCTCAAAAGCAACTAAAAATCTTTATTAAAAACATCTGATTACTCATGTGAGTTGGGTTGAAGTCTCAGTTCATTCCCTAATGGACTTGTGACTCATGTAGAAAATACATGTAAAAAATTATGTGGAATTCTCTCTCTCATCCAAAAGCACATCTCATACCTTTCTAAGCTTGTGCTTTTTAAACAGATCCTCTTCTTCCATCAGTAACTTACTGTGTTGGATTTCATTCTTTCACATAGTTATGGGTGAGGTGTGTCAAACCCAAAGCTAGATTGTTTATTAGACACATAAATATTTATCTTACAATTCACACAAAGTCCTCAATTTCCTTCTTTATGCTGTTCTTTTACACTATACATAAGACAGGAAAAAAACCCAAGCCCCAGAGCTGTACAACCTAGAGGCAAAGAAATATAAGACATAAGTATGGTGAAGACATTCTGTATCCCAGGTGCAGTACGCACATTTATTTTCTGGGAATAGGGTAAACAACCAAAGAAGCAGGAAAGAAAAATCTCTTTCACTTTGGGGAACACCTACACAAGAAGCCGCAGAGAAGTCTACGACAGCTGTCAAAGGTAACCCATAAATCTCTTGTACATTAGTATGTCCCCTGTACAGACTTCTTACTGTACAAAGTTATTTTTTTGCTTACATTTATATGCTTGTTTACATACCTAAAATTAATGTTAATGAAAATAAATTGTTTGGGTTCTCAAGTGAGCAAAAAGTAAATGTCAGATTTGTATTAACCTGCAAAATCTCAGTTCTTTCTCTGCATTTCTGTTCATTTTATTGAGTAAGGCAGGCATTCTGTGGGGGAAAAAAAATCATAAGTGTATATTTAGAGTCAATAACACACTGTATACACACAGAGCTTCTGACTCGAAACTGGGAAATGGCCAAATGGACATGTTAATTTTCTAATTTTTTCCTGTTTGTCTTTACAACTTACATGTCTTCAACCTGTGGCAGGAGGATATGGTTCTGGTCCCAGGTATAATTAGCAGAACCTGATCCAGTTTCAAGGAGTTTTGGCTATGATGAAGAACATCGTTCCCATACAAATTCCAGAAGAGAAGCTGGAGCTGTGTATGAACTTCAGGAACAGATTCAAAAAGGCAGACTGGCCTACCTGGTTTTCACCTCATCCCCTCCCAACTCAGCCCTGTGTAGCTGTTCTGACAAGTCCCAATTTTCGTTACTACTGCTTTGGCAGTGGTGTATTCCAGGCCTATAAGTGTTCTCTTTGCTTCACTATTGTTTCATTAGACTGCTAAATCTTTCCTAAGAAATGCAACTGAGGATGGAAACACCAATTTTTAAAGGTATGTAATTGAAAGTAAAGCAATGAAAATACATATGATAAAAGGTATAGAATAAAGCTTGAGAGCTTTCTCCCTCACAAATGTCAAAATTTCAAATAATCATTTCACAGATGATAGGTTCTAGAAAGTCACTAAACTATATATAGGAAATATAAATAAAAATGCACAGAAACATAACGCAAATTGTTAAATAAAAAATAAATAGAGGTAAGTATTAAATTTCCTTGTTTCTGGTCTAAAGATTCAAATTAGATTAAACTTCAAAACAGAGATCAATTTCATTATGAAACTCAGGTTGGCTGCCTTACATAATGATTGATTGCATTGCCTGTGGTGAGGTGCTGAGCAGCTGTATCTTCCATAGATACAAAAAAAAAAAAAAAAATCTGATCACCGTCTACAAAAGCTTTGCGGACATGTAAGGGGTGTGTAAAGGTGTAGAAGATAGCCAGGACTAAGAGTCTTCATCCAAAGGTGGATCAACATCTTTCTTCATTATGGACTCATAAAAAAAGAAAACATATTATAAACATCCCAGTATTTTTTAACAAAAAATCCCACAACATCCTGTCATAAAGTATATTTAATTCAAATAGGCAGAAAAATAGTCTGTTGCTCACAGTCTCAGTTGCAATAGTTAACAGCAGTATCCTGTACTGGAACCAGGGTCAGTAGCCATGCTGAGGATCAGTACGAAGGGCTAATAAGGATATAACTGTGAGCAAATGAACAGACATGAAATGTTCTACAAAATGTGCTTTGATTCTTTAACAGATAGATCCTTCTTATCCTATCAAATGTGTGACGTATCTTTTTTTTTTTAATTTTGAGCTGTATTTCTTCCATCCTGCATTCTCCATATTTCATTTTATTTTCTACCTGTGCTAGTGAAGCAGTAAAAACTTTCTTAAGTCAAAAAAATACCAAGTAACAGAAACATTTATTTTCTTTGAAGATAATATTAAGCCATAGGTTATTTCCAGCCTACAAGGAGCTGATAAAAAAATACTGTATTAGGGAAGATAGCAGGATATAAGCAATGACCCTGGAATATAAAGTGCGGGAAGAAACTGGTAACAGGGCAACCACTTGCTACCTTGTAGGCAACAAATGAGCATTTTCAAAACCTGGCTTGTTATTCAGCTAATGAAAATCATTGGTTTGGACCAAGAAACATATTCTAATTACAAACTATCATATGGGACTTTATAGCCACTGTAAAGAAAAAGCATACCCACAGTTATTGCTATCTTGTCTTTTCTATGGGCAAATATGGAGTGAAAATTGGCCACTGACAAAAGTTGCATTCAGCCAGTAATGAAGCCATGCACATATATTCAGCACATATTCAAGTTATGCTTCCCACAGAAAACGCAATCCATCATATTCACAGACTTTAGTAAAAATGGTGCAAAAATGGACCTCAAAAACTATTCTAAGCTGGCAGCTCTCAGATATTTTCTCTTATTAAAGATATTCAGTGGCAGGGAATCTACAATGTTCCCAGGAGAGTTATTCCAGTAGTACATTATACTTACAGTTCAAATATTTTTCCAAATGTGTAAACTGAATTTTTCTTGCTGCAACTCAAACAGATTATTTCTTGTCTTATTTGCTCTGAACCTGTAGGAAAGGTCAACTCTTCTTCTTTACAACAAAATTGTCTAACTCTGGGCAGTAATCATGTCCCTATTTAATCTCTCTTAAGTCCAGTAAACATTCAGAGTCTCGATCTTTTTTTTATATGTCATGTTGTCTCAAACATTTTTGTCCCTGTACTCAGCGCTGGTGAGGCCACAGCTTGAGGACTGTGTTCAATTTTGGGCGCCAGAGTATAGGAGGGACATTGTGGTGCTGGAGTGTGTCCAGAGAAGGGCAACAAAGCTGGTGAGGGCTCTGGAGAACATGTCTTATGAGGAGCGGCTGAAGGAATTAGGATTGTTTAGTCTGGAGAAGAGAAGGCTGAGGGGAGACCTTCTTGCTCTCTACAACTACCTGAAAGGAGGCTGTAGTGGGATGGGAGCTGATCTCTTCTCCCAAGTAACTAGCGATAGGACAAGAGGAAATGGGTTCAAGTTGTGCCAGGGGAGGTTTAGGCTGGACATTAGGAAAAATTTTTTCACTGAAGAAGTTCTCAAACATTGGAACAGGCTGCCCAGGGAGGTGGTTGGGTCTTCAACCTGTGGCAGGAGGATCCATCCCTAGATGTGTTTAAAAGTCATGCAGATGCGGTGCTTAGAGACATGGTTTAGTGGCAGACCTGGTAGAGTAGGGTCAATGGTTGGACTAGATGATCTTAAAGGTCTTTTCCAACCTAAACGATTCTATGATTCTATGATTCTAAGCATCTCCTGTTGGGCCGTATCTTTCCTGAAATTCATTCAGTGCCCAAAAGAGAACACAGCATTCCTGGGAAAGGTTTTCCAGTACTAGACAGTGCAGGCATATCGCTTTACAGATGCATATCTGTGGAGTCGGTTGTTCCTGCTAAATTACAGTACCTTGTGTTGTCTTGAAGAACTTTGTATTATTTTCATATCATATCTCTGATCTGCTAAGACATGCTGAATTCTAGTCCTTCCTCCAAAATAATTTAATTCTCTCCTAGTTTCAGGTAGTCTGAAACAGCAATAATTCAAGTGGTTAATAAAAGTTTTTAATAATATAAGATCCAGATGCCTTATATTTCCATTTTTAAAAAAATCAGTGAGAACTACTCTCTCTGTATATTTGTGCAACCACTTTTGCACCCATGCTACAGTTCTTTTCTCAAGAACATATCTCAATACTTTATAAGTAAGCTGGGTGAAACAGTGCCAAAAACCTTTCTGAAGCTAAGATACGATACCTACAATTTATTTGTGTAGAAAGGTCTCTTACCTTCCAGAATTATTGAGGAAAATGAAGATAAGTGTCTGGTTTATAAACCTCATCTCCTTTTTCTTTTCCTACCTCTTCAAAGATGGACACCGTATTTACCATTTTTTTAGCCTTCTCGTATCTCATACACTTTTCAGAAATTGCCAATGAGAACTTCTGTGAAATTGTCTCAGACAGTGCTTTGCAAATCCTAAAATAAAAGAGATCTCCAAGGTCCTAATTATTTTGTTATGGTCAATATGAGAAATTACACTTTAGAAAAAAAAAAAATCTAGGTCCCAGTTGTGTTTCACTACATTCCAGGAGAGAGAGGCTTAATTTCTACTTTGTGACAGAGTTGGGTACTGATCACAGTAGCATCTCAGGACCACTCGTTTAGAACTGTTTGCATTCAATTTGGGCTACGTAGAAAATATGATAGAAGACTGGAAAAAATCAGGGGGGAAAAAATGCATTAAATGACACTTTGCATTCATAAAATTGTATCCTGTTCTATTCGAAACCTGGTAGCAAGACTGAATAAGCATGTTTTTAAATGATGTTTCATTTTCAACATTTCATTTTCTGTACATCTGAATCACAGACTTTGCTCTATAAAACAAATAGTTCCATGATCACAGGAGTTGATGAAATCTGGTTTGTCTGGATTCATGCCTGTTGTTGAATGATGCTGTGATTGTATCTTTTCTCAAAATTGGGAATATTTAAAAGGGCTGTCTCGCATGTGACTTCTCTACTGCCCTCCATCAGAAGTTCATGCTGCAGCCTGTGTAGAGAACAAGATTCTTTGGCATTTGTCCTCCTCCTGTCCAAAGTTTTCACATTATCTTTATGACTTCAGGAATTCTTTTCCTGCTAGAAGTCTAAAACAGATCTTCTCATCCAGTAGGTTGAGGGAGGTGATTCTGCCCCTCTACACTGCTCTTGTAAGATCTGGAGTCCTGCGTCCAGCTCTGGGGCCCCCAACATAAGAAGGACATGGACCTGTTGGAGCGAGTCCAGAGGAGGACCACAAAGATGATCAGAGGGCTGGAGCACCTCTGCTATGAAGACAGGCTGAGAGAGGTGGGGTTGTTCAGCCTGGAGAAGAGAAGGCTCTGGAGAGACCTTATTGCAGCCTTTCAGTACTTAAAGGGTGCCTACAGAAAAGGTAGAGAGGGACTCTTTACCAGGGAGCGTAGTGATTGGACTAGGGGTAATGGTTTTAAATTGAAAGAGGGTAGATTAGATATTAGAAAGAAATACTGTAGCGTGAGGGCGGTGAGGCACTGGCACAGGCTGCCCAGAGAAGCTGTAGATGCCCCATCCCTGGAAGTGTTCAAGGCCAGGTTGGATGGGGCTTTGAGCAACCTGATCTAGTGGGAGGCGTACCTGCCCATGGCAGGGGGGTTGGAACTAGATGGTCTTTAAGGTCCCTTCCAACCCAAACCATTCTATGATTCTATGATCTTGCTCCTGACAACTAAAATGAGAACCCAGAGAGAGTGAATCCTGTGATAAAACATCTTAAGTCAGGTAATATGATCCCACCTTTAGAATTTAGTTATAATGGACCAGGATAGTTTAATATTTTTCTGAACCATCCTTAGTTTTTCTCCCTTAATCAAGTGTAGTTTAATAGGAAAAGTCTTCCTGACACAAAACTTGAAGATGGCTAAAAAGTAAAAATATCACATCCTAGCAGAGATATTTTTTTTCTTGCCCTAGCTTTCACCTTCAGTGTCAGGAAACACACAGAGAGAAAGAAAAGACGTGGACACCTGAAGACTTATCAGCTCAAAATCTTCAAACTAAATTTTATCGGTTCCTTCTGTGAGTTAATAACGTGGACTGTGGGAAATACCAGGAACAAAGTTTTGCAGAGGTAACCCTGGGATAACACAACAGTCAGTTAGCACAGCAAGACAAGGTATTCAGCAGATTTTGTTAGTGAGCACAAGATTCAGAAATGTGAGACAGAAGGTTAAAAAAAATCAACCAGCAGCTCACAAACGTTTGCATCATGTGCAGAAGGAAAACTCAGATTTTTTTTCATGAGAAATAGGATCTCTGCTTGATTATCCCAGAAACAGAAACTCAGCAGAAAAGTATGTGCATAATCAAAATGGGGAATTGACATGGAACCCACTTCTTGCTGAGGTAAAAAAAAAAAAAAAAAAGTCACAATTAAGTATTAAAACACAGAATTTGTGCTGCCTACAAGATGAACCTAAAGATGGATTATCACTGCTGATTGGACCTTCTTATCAGAACATCCCAATTAAAAAGTAAATTATCTTATGCTTTTTAACTAGTTAATAAAACAGCCTTTTTACATTTAAGAATGTGATTCTTGGCTTTTACCTGGTAAGGACATGTCTTCACCTAACAGTTGTTTGCAGCAGTTTGGATTGTGATTTTTACAGCAGAGTTGTTATGCTGCACTATCTCCTGCAAATATGTCTGACACCTAGAAGACTTTTTATGGAATGCATTAGTTTACGTTAACAGTGGGGGAAGTGAGCTCACATTTAGCATAGAGTGAGAAGGTATGTGTACACAAGGAAATAAAAAATAAACCTCCATTCTTACGCTCTGAGGATGGCAGGGTAGAGGTGAACTTGATCCCAGCCAAATGAGGGGCGCACGCACAGACTGTCCATGGGAATCACCCCTCACCTCTGCAAACTGCTAACTCGTGCCCACATGTTGTTTGGGACGTTTCTGACTGACACTGGCCAAAAACATACTAGGACCATGATAACAGTTTACCAATACGATCACACACCAGGGGTCAAGGTCTGTCCCCTGATCGCGCTTAGTTTGCTGCTGCAGAGCCAAGCTGAGCCTGATGGGGTGTTAATGCGGACTAGCTGGAGACCATCAGTGCATAGCTTACCTTCCTGTACACTAATTTCTCTTTTAAACAATGCTCAGCTAGGGAATGAGACCCAAAATCTGTTTTACAGGAGATAAGCAACACCAGTGAATTTTCTGACGGAGAATGTATGATAAAATTGACTAATGACACAGAACAAAACCTGAGTGCTACATTCAAAACTGACAAAGCTTGAAATCAAAACCTCGCTTCGACATGTCTTTGTTCTGACTAGGTCTGAAGTCTTTAATAATTTACTCACGTAAAATGGCTTTATTAATATTTAAGCTCAAAGATGGGTAGGCATGTAGAAAATAACATTAAAACCATGGGGTTTTTTTTCATTTATTTCCTCTTTAGTCGTGTTTTACAGCTGTAAATATGGATAGAGACATATTACATTTTATATTTATACCCTGCCTGGCGTACTGGAGAAAACGTAAATGACATCATCTACATGCTGTACCATATAAACAACTGTTGGTTACTCTTAAAATGTGACTGCTCGAATCTGTGTGCATACACACACGCGCAGACACAGGATTGATATTTCCTTATCACACACACGTATTAACCTTCTCTATATGCAATAATCAACAGAAATTCTACAAACTCCTTAATATCTGAAATGAGATGTGTTTATTCTTTAGTTTCATTATAATCAAGGGAAAGATTTTTTTTTTCTTGAGAAGTAATTTAAAAACAAAAACATTCATAAGAGCTAATTAGTGTTTCTTTCATTGATTTCCATCTCTTTGTTCAGACATGCAATTCCCAATCACAGGCACTCTCTGCATCAGTCTCTGCAGGACTGGCTTTCAATCACACAGACAGCTAGGCAACAGAGCTAGATTTATTTATTTTTTTCAAAGTCTAATTCAGAAACATACATAGCTGTCCTATTCCCTGAGAGTACGAAGGTGGCAGTCACACTGAGCTTACATGCTGAAGTCACTCTGAAGTGGACTAATTGGAAAAGATAACTGTTAAGCAATACTAGAAATATGTTTTCTACAGACTGGCTAGTAACAGGTTGGTTGGGTTTTGCGGAGGGATGAAGAGTTGTGGGATGGTTTTGTTTGGTTGGGGTTTTTTTTTCCATAAAATACAAAGGTGGAAGACAAATGATGGTGAAAAAATAATATTACTAAAGTTTTCATGTATTTTATCCTTAATCTAGGACTGAATCAATATAATTTTTATTACATGACATCTTAAAATTAAAAGGGAGTATTTGGGGTGAGATGAGTGTGATCATCCAAACTAGCCACAACTGTTCTAGGAAATAAAAGGGTGAGGGCACAGGCCTGAGCACTGGCATGCGATTGTCCATACTGTTTGACGTTTAGCAAGCTCCATGTTGCACCACTAGTGCATGCTCCCCCCCAGTGCCTGGGCACAGTTTGGGGATTAGCTGAGCCCCAATGGTCACTTTTTATGCAGCCATAGTGTTTTGGGGGGTGTAAGAAAATTCAGCCGGAGGTATATGATCCATGTCGTGCCAGTTGGCCTCAGGCCAGAAAGCAGCCCCTGTATCATTTTGTTTATCAGTCTGGCTATAGTTATTAGTTTCTAGATCAAAACACATGAGAAAATGTGACTGACAGTGGGATTCCTCCACATTTCTTCTTTAGGACACAGAAAAGGCTCGATTTCCTCAAGAGGTAAACAAATCTATACCTAGACCTAAGAGAACCTTCTTTGGGAAAGTCAAGACCATTGAGCCATCTGCTTTATATGTTAGACCACAGCACACAAATAAAATGTTCCTTTTAGATCATCACATCCCACATACATTATCTCAAGAGCACTTTGTCTTTCTGTTTACTTCACACTCAGGAAATAGCTACGAAACTGTATTTAATCTTAAATCAGCTGAACGTTACCTTGAAAGTTTCTTTCCTGACACAGTCTGACAAATCCAAAGAAATTCCAATGTTCATACCACTCTAGAAGGCGTGGAGAGGATGAAGTCTTTCATCTGAGCCACTGAACTCGCAGGGGTACAAGGGCAATTTGCCGCATTCTGTAAAGATGGCAAATACTGTAGAACTACTGATAACACTTAAAAAGGCAAAAGAACGGCTCATCTACCCATGAACGAGGTATTAAAACAATGCTCATAATTGTGAAGTAAGACAGGGATTGGCATCTGGAGGAGAAAGGGCCACTGAAGGCGAGAGCTCTGCACCACCGCGCAGCCGGCAGGACCAGGCCCCGGGCCCGGCAGTCACCGGCGCACGGAGTTGTCCTGCTGCCACCTGCGGATGAGCAGACGGCATGACAAAGGCTGCAATATTGCGAGTGGTATTAAGAGCTCTGCAAAAACATGTAGGAGCTAATATCCATGAGACCGGGACTCACTGTCACATGAATGACCCCAGAGTTTCCTTGGCGGAGGAAAAGCACAGGCGATAAAGAGCAGAAGTGTCAAGAACCTGGAGATTCATTTTCAAACATATAGGCTTTTATGTCAAGGTCACCAGCTCAAATCCAGCTAATAGCGTGTCATCAGTCTACAGCGGCTCTGGTAGGTACTGGTGAGAGGTGAGTCTTCCCCAGTTCCGACCAGTGAAACACCTAATACTGATACACTGAGAGTGAAACACATTTTGCCATCCCCTTACAGACCCCATGGGCTTTAAGGGTGACATCATGAAGTACACGTTTGTTTCCAAATGCATAGCAGACTTTTTTTACACGGCTGATGTGGGGCGTTTTATATACTCAATTTGCCTTAGAAACAAAAAATAGGAAAGCTCAGGTAAAACTCATCCTGGGCAACAGTACCTTGGAAGCTGAGCACAGGCAGTTTAAACCGCGATAGCAAAGCTCCGTGATGGAAGGCCACAAGGAAACAGGAGATATGCAAACACGGCGGTGTGTGCACTGTTGCGGAAGATGAGAATTACACAGCCTTAAGCCGCACGCGAAATTTGTCCCGGACTGCAGAAGGGACCTTTTATTAACTTACTTGCACAGTGAAATGTTTAATAATGTTTGTAATTTTCTTACAAACATTTTAGACTCTGTATGCAAGGCTCGGTCAAACTTTATGGGTGCATAAAGTGTATACAACTGTAACTAAATCAAAGTACAGTAAGCCAGAAGGATGTAGTAAATCACAGAAGAAAACTGCTCCCAAATTTTCTTTAATCTTTAGACCTAAAGCTGTGTTGGTGATGTTTTTTATTCTGATTTGTTTAACAATGTACACGTAGTAATAGAAGATATATTTCTCTCCTTAAGAAACACGAATGTATTTTTGGACTGCAAATTATTATATGGCTAAAAATTATAAACAGAAATGCTTCAGTAAAAAATGTTGGAATGGAAAAAGGGTATAATTACAATTATATCTACATAATACAATTTATTTATAATTTAAATTAAGATCTTTTATTGAATTTCTAGTGAAGAATGCACATAAATTACTATTAGATTGATATTTTAGAAAAGATGGCCAAGGAACTAATGCCACTAAAAGGCAGACCCAAAACCCAGAGCTCCAACATTTTTGTTAGTTCTAGTTAGTATGGTTTTCATTATGCGTAAGTGAAACATTACCTGACTATCTAAGTTTCATTCACTGCTGAATCACCTGGTAGAAAAAACAAAGCAAAGATATTGAAAAGTACCAGATAGAGGTGAAGCTGCTTCCCTATCATCTCCCTCAAAGTGATACAAATTTCTTAACTAAGTATCTAGCTGCCACTTAAGACATTTTACTATAGATAACTGTGGGAATCTGCACCATCAATAAACATTATATGTTTCTATGTGCTACAGCCATTCTCATTTCAGGTATGCCTCTTCATCATCTCTTTTCTCCTGGTATGTTGCTCTGGACTGAAAAAAATACATCCTAAAAACAAAGGAAAGCCTAGCGTCTGAAATTTCTTACTTTCTACACACGATTTTTGTCAGGGAATAGTGAAATTAAAGGTCTAAAATGATAAAAAAAATAATAAAAATACAATAGCCCTTTTCAGAAGAACTGATGGACACTTGTTGTTCTATTTTATATATTTGTGTACCTGCTTTTTGCATTACACAAAAAAGATAAATGAAGAGATTTTCTAACATCTCAAGCACTGAGAAAAACAAGAAAAAAAAATCAATTTCTTTAAATCTTGTTTACAGACAGTAAACATTTGACTAAGAAGTCACTTAACCTCCAATGATAAATTCACTAAGTATCTGCTAGAATTAACAAGTATAATAGTTTAAAAACAGTCATATTGAAAAATATATAATTTCTCATAAGCTTAAGCACCTATTCTAATGTTGTAACTTTTAAACTTTTATGTGGCAAAACAATTAATGATCCATAATAAATTTTTAAAAATTATTTAGATAGAGAATCAAGGTTATGGTATTTCATCTGGAAAATGATACCAGTACTGTTTTCTTTTTCCTGTTGTTTCCTTAAAAATTGGAATTGTCCTATTTTAAAGCCAAGTCTATCTCTATTTCTCTTCGCTTCACAATTTCCTCGTATTCCATTTTCCATTGCTATAACTGAGAGACAAAACATGAAACTGAATTTATGGAAAACACATTTTTTTTGAAGTCAGAATATGCAAAGTTTTGTCATCTGTATATTCTTACGGGATTATCATAAACCTCATTTTGTAACTCTGTTTCCAATATTTTTCTCTATCTTGGCATCACTGGCTGACTGCAAAATTCAAATTATCATGAACAACTCTGTCTTTTATTTCTCTTCTGAGCTGCACAGAGGTGCTTAGCTATACAAAATTCAGGTACATTCCTTACAGGAACTACAACGAGTCAAATAGTATCATCTTCTGTCTTCAGTAGCACATTTACTTAACACTACAGCAGGAGGAGGGAGGCACATATCCCATTTTAGTCAAAATATTTGGATTATAATATGCCATGCTACATGAAGATTTATATTTCTCAGATTTGGCAGAATCACAATTTCAAAGTCACGTATTTAAAGAATGTCAATGCTGCACACTTTGTATTTATATTTTAAAATTACTTGACTGTATTTGAAAGCACTTCTCATTTGTTACAGAATGTGCTACAATAAGTGAAACCACCTGCTTATGAAATCAAGTATACATCTATTTTATGACTCTTTGTGACAAGACCAAGCCATTCTTATTTTTCTCCATTTAATCTTCTTTCTGGCATTGTTCCCCAGCCTGCTTTCTCCTTTTCCTCATGTTCTCCCATGTTCAGCTTTTATAACTTCAGTTTTCATGTCCATGTACTCTCTGGCTGGTTAGCCATCCACTTCTTCACCTTTTATCTCCTTGTTTGATTATAAATCTGGGAACTGATCTCCCATATACCAAAGCAACAGACAGCCTGGGCACTTTCTTTAGCAAGGTGTCTCCATCGCTTACCTTTCTGCTGTGTTCTTTCCTCAGAGGGGAAGGACAGGACCAGGCAAGAAGACTTAATTCAACAGAGGAGGTGGCAAAAAAGGAGCCAGTAGGCATCAGTGGACCGGAAGTCAAGAAACAGCCTTGGACAAATGCAGTCAAACTGTGTATTAGAACAGGCCATAGTCCAGTCTTGAGGTAAATTTACAGTCCCATAACATTTAAAAACCTTAATCCTAGGCTACAGTTCCTCCTAGCCTGGATTCTGAAATTTCTGAATAACCCTAAATTAGAGATCAAAACATGTCTTAAACCACATCTAATATACAGCTTAAATTTAAGGTAATGTTTTTCACAATGAGAGTGGCTGGGTGCTGGGTTACGATTCCCCTACAGGCTGAGAAATCAGTCATTGTTGCTGGAAATATTCATATCACACCTGGAGAAGGCTCCAAACAAGCTAACCCAGTTTTGGGAATGGCTCTGCTTTGAGCAGTAGGTTGAACAAGATGACCTCTGAAGGCATCTTCCGACCCAAATTACGTTATAATTCTTTTATACCTGAGAGATGGTTAGGGAACTGACCATAGGCATGTCTTTATTCTTATCTGCTTCTGTTTGGAGACAGGGCAAGGAAGATTGAATGAATATTGCAAGGTTGTGGATTCTAAGCAACAAGCTTCTAAAATGAATTGAGGAATACTTTTATTTCACCTGGCAAGAGGCAGGACAATACATAACATGAGGCGTTGGAGCATGGAAGTGTCTTCATTCCTGGAATAGCAGTAAACCTAAACCAGAAGCCCCAGACTTAATAACTTTTATTGTGGATGGCTTTAGCTCCTGAGGACTACAGGGATTTGGCAGCTTTTCTGTCTGAGATGGAACACGCAAACTCTGAAGAGCCCAAACTAAGTTAAATGCAATGCCTCTCACCAGTATATGCAGTTAATTTCATGAAGGCCTAGTTTCATAGCAGATAAAGACAAAGTCAACAATGGCCTGAACAACTGAGGCTGAGCTGTAGCTGTACTTGTTTGAGCACTTAGTTGTTGAAGACAACCTAAGGAGCATGGTAAGATCAATTGGGTTTTTTGCTTACTTGAAAGTGCATATAGGATGGTCAATTATAAAAAAGAAAAGTATCTTCTTTTCCCGAGACTTTTGGTCTTACTCTTGTAAAGTTTCATTTGTAGAAGCCTATATTCAAACATTTCTTGAAAAAAAAAGATAGTGAAACAAAGTATGCTAACTCTCAAATGCCACCTGAGGAATTAGATTATCAGAGCCTGTTTATTGAGATATCTTTTGTGATTAAAGTTTATGTTGACAGTTTTAAATTAGAGGGAGCAGTTGATTGAAATGAGCTAATTCAATTTATAAATGCAGACTGCAGAAAAGAAATAGCTTATTTCAGGTTCAAAATGTGTTTTATTCCACTGTAATTAGGAGAATACGTAAAGAAAATGTGGGGAAAATAGCTTCCAATTTACTGTAAAAAGTAAAACCAGTAGTTTGTAAAATCAGTCTTTAAAGCAACAAATGGACAATTCGAGTGTATTGTTCATTATTCAATAGACGTGTTTTTATATGTATCATGCAAATTCTCTGAAATTAGACTCAGAAAGGTCTGTTTGCTTTCAACTTCTTGAGCAGCAGAAAAAAACACTAAATTAAGGGCACTGACATAGGCAGGAATGACTTCTTTACAGTTTAATATTGATCTTCCAGGCAAATACTAATCCTCATGTCAAAAACCAGCCTGGTGGATTATTTCTCAGCAAGTAGCAAAAATCTTGCAGAGAAAAGAAATGTTAGATCCTCTTAAATACTAGTAAATGACATTGTTTATGGGATGATTGCCTACTTCGCTGACATAAGAGTCTTCGAAAGGAGAGAACATGAGCAGTCTGAGCTAACAAATCAGGCTGTACATGCAGAATATGCAAAAGATTTATATCCTCTGTAATGGGAAGAAGGACGTATTTCATAAATACTAACTTGCGAATTACACTGAGTCCTTGCCACGACTGTTGTAATGGATTCAACCTTCGTCAACATATCCGTGACCAGAAGGACATCTACGTACACTAATAGAAATAAAGCAGATGCTGGCTAGAAACAGCAGATGATGTTCTAGAAGCAACATTAAGTTAGACTATATCGTATTTTACATTTCTTTCTGTTGTGGTTTAACCCCAGCCAGCAGCTAGAACCACACAGCTTCTTGCTCACTCCCCCGAGCTGGGATGGGGGAGAGAATGAGAAGACTAAAACTAAGAAAACTCATGGGTTGAGATAAAGACAGTTTAATAGGCAGAGAATCTCTGAAAGCTTCTGAAAAACAAGAGGAAAGATGATCTAACCAGCTTGCTAGTGTAAGAGGAAAATAGAGTTCTGATGCATTTTCAGGAAAAAAAAAAAATCCAACAGATTGTGCCTCAGAGTTTATAGACTAAGCAAACTTAGTCTTCATAACCTATCGAATGAAAGATCCCTGTATGCACAAGACAGAAAACTATCTCAGTGGCCTTGACAGAGATTCTCTGTCCTCTACCCACAGAATACAAACCTCTACAGTGCAAACGCAAGAGAACAGAGTTATGATTTAATATGGGTGCAGCTATCTGCAAACACTCTAAACTGATTTTTGAGGGAGCTCTTACCACTTTGATGAGCTATTGAGACCTCAGGCTACATCAGGAGCTGGGTAAGGCTGAGCCTGCTGCCCAGGAAGGAAAGACCTACACCTGGTGTAGGTGGTACATAGTATTAAATAGTGAAAGAGATTTCTCAAAAGAAAAAGATCTATGATGTGAAATTAAGTCTTTGAAGAGGATTAAGAAATGGCGGTGACCCTTAATTGCCATAGCCAGGCATTACTGTTTAAACCATGTTTCCCTTTCTCCAGTGAGCTGAGCCACCTTTACTGCTTTGGTTCACTTCAGCCTGACGCTGCTAGAAGTGAGGAGCAGCCAAGCTGACGTTCATGACAAAAACCAAATAAACGTGAAAAAACAGAGATCCTGGAAATACTCAGCTCTTTCTACCAGAGTTTATACTGAAAAACATCCTTTCTACTGGTATTGCCAATGACTTTGTGATCTCCTTTGAGGTAGTGTTTGTGATTTGATTATGGCCTTTTGGGGCCAGAGGCAACTGGAAGTCTATGGCCAAAGAAAGGAAAAAATAGAACTGTTCTATGTCATTTTTAAGTTGTCTTCAGCAGATTTTTTTAATTGAATATTATTTCTTGTTCAAAGCAACAGCAGGGATTAATATCCTGCGTGTGTGCACACATCTCATTAAGAGGAAATAGCTTGCTCTTGAAGCCGAAAACTTTCTCAATCACATAGAAACTAAGACAGTAAAATGATTTTTTTTAAATAAAATGACAAGCAATTGCCATAGCTACTAAATAATTACTATAGGCAGATGATAGCCATGAGAATAAGGGAAAATAACAACCTTAGAAGTAATACAGAGTATGCTAGATTAGAAATTATGTTGCCTGTCTGCCATTACCATCAAGAAATGCAAAGTGTATAGTATTCCCCAACAGCCAGATGTTATTAGAAGTCTGATAAATTATAAAAACCCTCTGGAATTCACACCTTCTCCCTCTGTCTTAAAGAAAACACATACCACAACTTCCAGGGCAAGAGGTAAGACTGCTCTTCTCCCCCCAGGGACATTGGGAGGGAAACTGAAGAGGTGCCAGAGTGAATAGAGTAGGAGAGAGTTAATTTTGCACATTCTGGGACTCCACAATGCCAATATACGCTCTTATAAATATACATTTCAAAAATGCACCTGGGTTTTCTTTATAACACAATAAAAGCAGGACCAAAGCCAGCCAGTAGCAATGCCTGAATGAAGCAAGCACGTGACATATGGAGCCCTGAGAAGGAGGTACACAGAGCTGAGACCTATTGCAGAAACTTGTGATCATGGCTTGGGAAAAGTGAGGAAGAGTGCAGCTTGCTGGGGCTCTGCAGGACCTCTGGAAGTACTGAGCTTGCTTTTATTGCTTTGTGCTCACACTTGTCAAAATTCATGTTTTTACACAGAATGCAGTTTATGGCTGTTGCATGAGTAAATATACCTGTCATCGTGTCTGCTGAGCATGGTTAAATATGCCATTCTCCGTTATGTTGTCATATTTAGGTAGGTTCAGGTCAACTAACACAATTGCAATCCACAGTTTTCTGCTGGAAGATAAAAGCATACTCTGAGACCATCAAACCGCAAAAAAACCCAAAAATAAGGACCTGTTATTTTCAAATTAGTTTCATTAGATTAGATTCATTAGTTTTGCCCTAGGACGACACTAAAAAAAAAAAAAAAAAAAAAAAAATCACATGCTTGGGAAGGTGCATGAATTGGCAGTCATAGATTGCACCCAGCCCCAACGTCATGGCTTCCCTGCTCCGCTTTCGGGGAAATGGTGGTGTACTGACAGAGGAAGAACGGATTCAAGCATCCAGGGAAGTTCAACAACATTGCTCTGGAGTATGCTTTTAGAGCAGTGGTAGACTTCTGTGGTAATCATCTGTCCCATTTTATTTGTTTTATATCCTTCCATTTAAGATTAAAGTCTACCAGATTTACCTCTGAAACAGGTAAGGTTAGGGCATAGCTTTCATTGCCCATGGTTCTTTAACATATCCTCTCATTATCAGCAAGTTTAGTTTTATTCTTTGAGATTATTTTTGCTACAACAAGAACAGATCCAAAATAGAAATAAGCATTGCAATGGATACATGTGACAAGAAGATAGCCACTCTTCTGCCATCACATTGATTCCTTTGGAATGAAATCTTTAATGATCTGTGTGTACAAGCTATAATAAAGAATTATTTTAATGCAAGATTACCTAGTACAACACAGGTTTCAATTTGTACAAGTCCTGCCATCACAGAACATTGCCATTATTTGCAGTATTAATTGTTGACTTCTGAAATACCCAGCATAAAATATTTCAGATTCCTGGCTGGTTAATTTTTTGGGAAAACACTGCTAATATTTTCTAGTTTTTCTGACAATCTTCCTTTATATTAGTAATTTATGACAATATTAGAAGTTTAAGATTTCTACCTTTTCTTCTCCAGCTGATTCAGCTATGAGGATCTAGCTCTGCTGCATTTCACAGATGAAGTGGAACCCGTTTCATTCTACAAGTACAAAAGTACAAAACCTCCCCAGGAGATACCAGTGGAACACGTTCTGAAAATAAATACTCACAACAGTATTAAGACTCCGTGCTTAACAGATCAAAACTCAGTTTAGGCAACCAGATAAAGGGAAACTGCAATTACAACACTCTTGGACTACTGGCTCCAATTAAAAAAATAAACAAATTATCTGCTTAATTTTTTCATATTCCTTCATCATTGGTATTCATTTGATATGCTAACCTAGCTAATATCTGTAGCAAGGGCAAGTTTACAGGAAGAGAACATTTGAGAAAGCAATTTTGCTTCAAAGAAAAAAAAAAAGAAAATAAAATATATTGTAAGATTCAAAGTTTTTATGTCATATTAAGAATAAAAAGAGCTCACGACTGCCTGCAGAATCCTTAAAACACGGGGTTTTTTTCAGAAATTTACAGATTAAGAATTATTAACAGAAATTATTGAATACTCATTTGCAAACAAATTGAAATTAACTGAAAAGTGGAATTAATTTGCTACAGTATTTACTAAGTAGTTTTTCATGTCTATCCTAAGCAAAAGTTTAAAGATGAAATGTAAATAATTACAATAAAAAGTTAGATCTTACAGTACTTCTTATCCATAGTTCTTAAAGTGTTTGAAAAGATGCGTTTAAGCAGTTTCACTTTACCAAGCAACTTGCTAGAACCAAGACCTTGAATTTAATCCCCCTGAGTCTAAATAATGCCTACACAGATATGCTATCACACATTTGATATATACCATATTGTGTATTATTGATCCACAAAATTGAATACAGTCATTTTACCAGGGAGCCAATATCACAGTTATTAATTATATGGAACACAACAGCACTAGACAAGCAAAGGGGAGGATGACAACAACTGCTTTTCCTTCCAAATTCTCATCTCCTCTGGTGTTGCATTTTAAATACCATATCCTCTGTCATTTTTCAAATACTGCAAAAAATAATTTCTTTATCATGAAAAGACTTTGCTTGAATCCAAATATCATAATAGTCTCACTAACTGGCTTTACTGAAGTGCTTTTCATACAGAAAAAGGACATTTCACTTTATTCTCAGGAGGCTCATACAGATTTAGTTAAACACATATGCAATGGATAATACAATTTCCTTCCAGCCACAGAATAAGCTTCCAAAAGCAGAATCCTCATGTTTTTCTTTCTTATTTTTCTTTAATGCTTCTAAGTTTTCTAGAAGCCTAACACTGGTTTTGAGTTACTGTGAAGACATTTCTCGCCTCAGAAATGAACGAATTGCACACACAATCAACAAAGATCCATCACACAACTAGTTAACATTAGAGGTTAAAGCACAGACTGAGAAGACCCAGGGCTTATCTATTCTGGTAGATCTATATCCTTCCTCTGCCTGAACTCCAACCATTTCCTAGATCTGCTTCAGGTAGCAGGGCATGGCACTATAATCAGGTTAAAACACCCCATGAAGAGTCTGATACATTACCAAAGGAACTGCACCATGCAGAAACGATCAAAGTACTTGCACACCAAATCTGGAAAGGAGTCTGGCCAGCCTGGAGTATGGGCTGGACAATTCAATGTCTATCTGCACCTGGGTGAGAATGCACGTGCCTGTGTCGTGGTTTGGGCCAGATTGGCCCAATCCGGTGGAACGACAGGTGCTCTCTCTCTCTCCTGCTCCACTCAGGAGGCAAGAAAGAGAGAGAAAAAGAGAGACTTCAGAGTTTAGAAGGAAATGAAATATATACAAAACCGTATCAAGCTCCCAGGATGACAGTCACGTCACCAGCAGGCGCTGGGGAAGTCCCAGACTGGACTCAGTGATGGACGGGAACTGGATTCCGGATATGGATTCAGGATCAGGATCAAAGGCAGATGCAGAGACAAAGTCCTCCCAGGACGCCGGCCATTGAAGAAAGAGGACTGACCCTTTGATCCCTCAGCTTTTATACTGAGCATGAGGCAGATGGGATGGAATACCCTGTTGGACAGTTTTGGGTCACCTGTCCTGTCCGCTCCTCCCTGCAGGTGTGACCCCTCTACGCTTTTCCACTTCCCACCCTCCAACGGGGCAAGTAACAAAGTTGGCTGCCCTTGGTTGTTATAGCAATAAGTATAAGCAAGAGCCTCTCTGCATCCCATTCCTTGGCATCAACTATAAACATGGGTCTTATCACTCTGAGAGCGAACAGTTTCCTGCACAACATGCTGTTAATTTCAGCAGTTAGAAGAGGCCTAGCTAAAAAGTAAAGTTACTGAACAAAATTGGTCCTGTTTTACCTCAAACCAGGACTGCCTGACAATATGACTGTGATGGTATTGCCCTTGGTAGCTGTACAATAGATGAAAGATGTCAGCAAGAGGACAGAAAATGATTGTATATACCTAGGTCTCATCACCGAATCACAGAATGGTTGAGGTTGGAAGGGACCTCAGGAGGTCATCTTGCCCATCCCCCTAGGCTGAAGGAGGGTCACCTGAAGCCAGTTGCCCAGGACCACGTCCAGGTGGCTTTTGAATATGTCCAAGGAGAGAGACTCCATCACCGCCCTGGGCAACCTGTTCCAGTGCTCAGTCACCCTCACAATGAAAACGTGTTTCCTGACATTCAGATGGACCCTCCTGTGTTTCTGTCCTGGTTTCAGCTGGAAGAGAGTTAATTTTCTTCCTCGTAGCTGCTATGATTTAGATTTAGTGTGAGAATAATGTTGATAACACATATTGTTTTAGTTGTTGCTAAGTAATGCTTATATTAAGTCAAGGATTTTTTCACCTTCCCATAGAAGATGAGAGAGAGCACAGACAGGACAAGCTGGTCAAAGGAATATTCCATACCAGAAACATCATGCTCAGTGTACAAATGGAGATTGGCCAAGGGGCAGGAATCCGTGATCGCTGCTTGGGACAGGCTGGGCAATCGATCATTGGGTGGTGAGCAATTGCATTGCATCTGTCATTTTGTCTATTCTTTTACTATTATTGTTATTATTATTTTCTCTTCTCTTAGCGTTCCATTAAACTGTCTTTATCTCAACCCACAGGTGTTTTTTTTTCTTTTTCTCCCTCTTTTCCCTATCCTACTAGGGGGCGGAGGGCTAGTGAGTGAACGGCTGCGTGGTCCTAGTTGCTGGCTGGGGTTAAACCACGGCAGTTTCAGTTTGCGCCTGTTGGCTCTTGCTCTGTCACTGGGCACCACTGAAAAGAGCCTAGCTCCATCTTCTTTGCACTCTTACTTCGGGTTATTTATACACATGGAAAAGATCACCCTGAGCCTTCTCTTTGTTGCCTGTCACTGGACTCTCTCCAGTGTGTCCTCATCTCTCTTGTACTGGGAAGCCCATAACTGGACACAGTGCTTCAGGTGTGGCCTCACCAGCGTGGAGCAGAGGGGAAGGGTCACCTCCCTCTGCCTGCTGGCAGCACTCCTCCTAATGAAGCCCAGGATACCATTTGCCCTTTTTGCTGCAAGGGCACATAGCTGACTCATGTTCAACCTGGTGTCCCACCAGGACCCCCAGGTCCTCTTCTGCAAACTTGCTTTCCGGATGGTCAGCCTCCACGCTGGCATACAGCAAGTGGCATCAATTCCCAGTTCTCATTTCTAGGAGTTCCTACTTAAAAATAAACAAACACAAAAGGAGGGAATTACCTGTATGTGCTGTCTTCTGAATTTTGCAAACAGGTATTTAAATACTTAGGAAAGGCAAAGGAGAGAAAATGACAACACAACACCACAGCAAACTGGAAATCCAAAATAATCCAAGAGGCAAAGGTAATTAATCACACAATATTGACCACTTCAGACCAAGTCCACCTCTTATTCCTGGGAATGTTTACTGACATAACAATGTGGATTTCCCCAACTCAGTTTGTTACCCTAAAGAGGATGTCCCTATGAAATCTACCCCAGTCTGAATAATCATGATGTTGATACTTGGCCAGGGGCCCGAACCAGGAGAAGTGTTTGAGGCTTCAGACCCTGATGCAGGCGGGTCTGCTGCTGTGCTCTGCCAGCCATCTCGGGTTCAGTCTGCTGTGCCTCCTTGCACAGAAGCTCAGCAAATTTTAATTCTTTTAGAAAGCGTGCAATTACCTACAAGATTCACACACTGAATGCCACAAAAGGAGCTTTCTAGATTTCTTCTCTTTCTTTTGAAACAATCTTTATCTTTCTTGCCTGTGTGCCTTTCCCTCCAAGGCTCCTGCCTTGCTAGGCAGGCATGTTTAAGCAAACTAGCTAGGTTTTAAAAGCTTTTCTCAACATGTTTATAACTATTCTCTCACCTGTACAACACAGCTATCTTTAACAGAAATACACCCAAATATTATAAACCAGACATGAAAATCAAACCGGTCATATCTTCTCACTCCCGTACAGGCACTGGTATAGCGCTTCTAACCCCCTGCCGAGGTCTCGGGAGCAGAGGAAAGGCAGCGCTCCCCCTCTGTCAGGTTTCAGAGCAGGTGAATCATTTCATATCTCCTTGCAATTACATCTTTCTTCTCCTTTCTTTTGTCTACCCAACCTCTGGATCAATGATTGCTTTTTGTGACTTATGAGACATATGTTACACGGAATCATGGAATCACGGAATTTTCAGAGTTGGAAGGGACCTCTAGGGATCATCTAGTCCAACTCCCCTGCTGACGCAGGAATGCCCAGAGCACATCACTCAGGACTGCATCCAGGCAGGTCTTGAAAATCTCCAGAGAAGGGGACTCCACAACCTCCCTGGGCAGCCTGGTCCAGTGCTCTGTCACCCTCACCATAAAGAAGTTTTTTCTTAGGTTTGAATGGAACTTCTGATGTTCCAACTTGGGCCCGTTGCCCCTCGTCCTGTCACTGGGAACCACTGAAAAGAGTCTGGCTCCATCCTCCTTCAACCCATCCTTTAGATACTTCTAAGCAAGAATAAGGTCTCCCCTCAGCCTTCTCTTCTCCAGGCTCAAGAGTCCCAGCTCTCTCAGCCTTTCCTCATAAGGGGGGTGCTCCAATCCCCCAGTCATCTTTGTTGCCCTACGCTGGACTCTCTCCGGTAGTTCCCTGCACTGCTTGGGCTGGGGAGCCCAGAACTGGACACAGTATTCCAGCTGTGGAATTATACACAATGTGTCTGGACCTCAAGTATATGAAACGGAAGGAGCCAGGGCTTTCCCTATTCCTCCCTGCTCACTTTCTCAGGGATGACTTATGACGCTTACAACTCTGCTCTCCTGTGATGGTCAGAGTTTTTCCTCCAGGATAATCTTACTGGGTGACTGCAGGGTCACAGCTCTGAAGAACAAAATAGAGTTCAGCCTCAAGGAACAGAAACCCCTTTTCCAAATAGCTCTCTGATATGGGGGGTCTCCATGGCCAGACGTAATGGCATTAGTTTAATGCTACAGGATTGCTGCAGTGTCAAAGAAAAGGCCTGTTTCTACTAAATATTAACAAACACATTTCCTGAAGTTATGGTGGTAATAGTCTTTTTCTGTGTCTTAGCTCACATCTCAAAGTAAATCTTATATTCTGGACCTCACTCAGTTATAAAACTGCAATAATACAGCCTGATTTTAGTGAGCAGTGAAATCTCTAAATGGAAAAAAGTATGTAAATAAATCGCATGAGTACAGGTAATATAATCTGAAAGCATGAGGGTTTTTATTTCAGCTGATAAAATCATAGCAAGTAGACAAAATAATTCAAAAAGTAGCTTTGAAAACTGTCTGTATAAATTAAGAAAGGAGACATATTGTGCTTGACCAATGAACGTTTACATGACTTTACATGTGAGTAATAGTGCCTGGTAGTGTAGAATGATGTCTATGTGCCTAGATCTACACCTCTGCCCAGAGAGGCACAGAGTCTAAGATGGCATTCAATTAGATTTAGGATCTAGAGGAAAGAATTTTGGAGACCAGCTCATCTGACAAGATGTTGCTGGCTACTCCTTGCATTTACTGCAGAAACTTGTACCTGAGTTTTACTAAAGGTTTGTCATCTGAGAGAGAGAAGACCAATAAAAATATTAAGAGGTTAAAGAAATCACCTTTTTCTATATATTTGCTCAAGAGATTAATGATATCTACCATTAAAAATAAAATCTGTGTATTGCTATTTGAAGTATTGCTATTTCTACCCTTCTCTGCAAAAATAAAACCTCTTCAGCACTCCCTGTTCTCTCCTTAGAAGAATCCTATCCCCAACAACCAAATCACCTCATAGTCTTTTTTTAGAGCCTTCAGCTGCTTAAGTCTCTCACTATAAGACTTCTTTTATAGTTTTGAATCAGTTCTACATTCTCAGAAATTTTATTGTATTTCTGAAGACCTAAGTGATAAATCCATTGACTCAGCAATGCCAGACAAAAGTTACCTTCTTATCCTACTCTCTACTGTTCTTATCCAGCACCCAAGGATCAAGTTAGCCTTTTTCACCACAGCACGTTGCACTGCAAGGTTCTGACAGTATGCTAACGAACTGCTGTCCCTTCATCAGCACTGCTTTCTAAGAACACCATCTTTTAGCATGGTCCTTATAGATGTGATTCAGCTCTACGTTATGACACCCAAACATTGCTCTCTACGTAAATATTTATATATGCAAGCTAGAATTATGATTCAGTTCAAGATTAAGATATCTGCGTTTAGATGCCAGCACACAGAGGTGCACAACAGCACTGGAAAGTTGGTTCAGCAAGTATCATGCTTGCTGGTATATATAAGTCGGATTCTCAAAAGACTTTTAAAATTTGAGACAATGCTTTCAAATACTTTTGTCTGGAAATAGGAATGCAACACTGCATTTACCCAATAAATCCCTCCGAACAAATGACTGATGATGGAGGTGGCTTGCCTCTAAACCTTCTTTTAAGGATACTATTCGAAGTAGTCTGTTGTAAAACATTTTTCACAGCTTGGAAAGAGGAAAGTGTTGATTCCACCAGGTGACTCCACCAGTCAGAGTACTGTCACCACTCCACTGGATGAAGGCTGGGGAGAAGCTCTGTTTTGTGAATCAAATGCTTCATTTCAATTCTTGATCTTAGAAGTGCCTGAGGAAAACTGGAAAGACTTCATCTAGTGAAATATTGAACATTTCATGTGACAAAACATGTTACTAGAAACTTGAAAAATGGAAGACTTCTAAATATATTTCAGGTTTGTTATAACCATAGCAAATACATATTTTAACTATGTAGAAGAAAACACTGCTGCCTTGCTTGATTTTATTGCATGTAATCCACTCCTTAGCCCTGGAAACAGGAACTTCCAGCCAAATGATTCTTTGTTCAACTTATTCATGAAAGACTGAGTTTGTCTAACACTTACTTTGTCTCCTTTCATGCTGCTATTTTAAGACACTTGTGGCTGTCCCAGATAGTTGTTGGCTGACAGAATTAGTGCCCTCAAGGGAAGATGAACAATTCCAATTTTACAACCATTTTTGGCTGAAGCACCAGACCAGGGCACTGCTCTTCTTCAGCACAAGACTTCTAGTTTTAAATCATTCACATAACTCCTGGCTTGGCTCCAGGATTTTTTTTTCTTCACCTTCTTTGATTTGTGAGAAAGAATGGATCACCAAGAGGATCCCCTGGATATTCCTTTTGCAAGATCCCTGAAGTCATGTAATTAGTTCCAGCATATGATTTTTTTTCTTACTACAGACGGCAACTTGAGTTTACAAAGGTCCCTTGCAAAATTTCATTTGCACTACCCTTAGGACAAATGTGCAATACAACAGTAAATCAGATTCTTGCTGTATACTTCCACTGAGTTCTCTTTATATGGAATAGACTTTCTCTTCTTGCTCTTCCAAGAGAATCTTTACTTAGACATGCCTGCACCTGGCCCACCTTACAGAAATACCAGGGATGTTTTTTAGGCAGACTCAGCAGTAGTTTGGAGGGGTGTCAGAAGTTTGGGGTTTTTTATTATTATGCATGTATTGCACATTCAAAATATGAACAGTGCAAAATTTACTATCTCATATACCATTTGTGGTAAAGTAATGCTGACCTTTTATTGAAGAGCAATGTGCTTAGTGGTGGTTAGATCCATTTTAAGTCTTGAAGACCAGATTAAGTCACTGAATCTTACTATACTTTAAATGGGCCCATTCCCCACCTGAGTGTGTTGGGAGTGTTGTCCCACCCTGCTCCTTCTGACTTCATTTATCAGCCAAGCACACTGAGTGCTATCAGTAGTAAATACAAATAAGGAGTAAGCAGTACATGTGCAGAGCACATTTCCAATTGCAATTTTTTTTTCTCCTGCAAAAGAATTCTTGGGACTGACTTCCCTTCTTTGTCTACCCTGCCTACCTTGAGTCATTTCCTTGTGGCACAGACAGCAGTAGATGATATATTTGTGCATAAAGCCAAGGTAATGGACCTTCAGGCTCCACTGGGGTCTCCCACCACAGCCACAGCCAGGTAATTAATAAGAAGTCCCTGCAAGCCTGTCTTACATGGTAGAACTAAAAGGGATTTTTTGGGCAGCACAACCTCATTTACATGTAGCTTATACTTAATTTTAAAAGAAGAAATCTGGTTCTCTTAAACCTTTCTGAATTGGCAAATTTAAACTGCTGACAGCAAAAGTAATTGCTATATGTAGATTAAACCCAACTGTTTGTAAAGTTCAACTCCATTTCCCAGCTCCATTTTCCACAACGTAAGCATTCCTTTAGATCTACATTTCATTGCACAGATGGTCTCTCAAAAAAAGAGAACAACAAAAAGTATTCATTGTTACACGATTCTGGTGCCAAGACATACAGACGGTTTATAAGCCACTCTGGAAAGGTAAGACTGAAGTAAGGCTGTTTCTCAGGTAATAAAATAGTCTTTTATTTCATCTTTTCTTTCACAAGGGTAGCTGTTACCCTGAATCTCACTAGGTGTTCAATGGACAATAAAAAGAACTTTCTTTCCAGAAGCATCAGCACTTCTAACTAGTTTGTTAAACTAAACACATTTCCCAAGACCATTCTTGACTTCCCTAACAACCTGTCCAAATTCATGTAAATCACGGCCACAGCAATCTGATGAGAAACGTAGCTGCCAGCTCTCTACTCAGAAGAGCCAAGACAGGTTATTCCCCTGCATGGGACATAGCCCTGTGCATGGGGACAGGCAGGCTCTAGTCTCAGACATTAAAAGCTCTGCTTTTAAAAAATCCTGTCAAGACAGCATATACTTTTATAAATCTAATCCTCATCCAAGTCTGAAATCAAGATAAGTATCTCCTGCTTAAAGCAGCACTCCTATCTGGTGGGACAGACGAGTTGTCCCAGCAAGTCTGAAGAGGTTTCGTGAATAAGAATGAACTTGTGTTATAACCAAGACTGGGGAGAGGTTTCAGAGAGCGCTTTCTGTGCTCCCATAGCTAAACCATGCAAACCTCTTGTTTCCACCAGCTTCTGTAAGCGTGGACATTCACTACGCAGCTATCCTCTTCATTAACATTTGCACCCCTGCTGGAAGTTTTTGAAAGCGCTCACCATCAAAGAGGCGCAAAGCCAAACTAGCTGTCGTGCTGAGTTGTCCAGCTGACAGGAGAGAAAAATTGGAGAGTGTCACTTCAAGGTGACGAGAGCTATGGCCAGCTGAAGTCACTGCCTCCTTACCCCCAGCTGTGCACACATCGCTACCTGCCTCTCAGCATGCGACTCAGCATTTCCTTCCTATTTCACCAAACCAATTAAACCAATTAACTTGTAACTGCTTTTGTTCCTCTCACATCACACATATGGTTCTACAACTATTCCACAATCCTCAGTGAGTCCCTGGGGTTTTCTTTAGTTTGTTTGATGGTTTTGTCAGGGCCTGCCTGTGACGAGACCCATCAGCCTATTGGCCACGCAATCCCTCCATATTGCGTGAAGTGTGCACATTGCATACAGAGCATCATTCCCTCCTTGGCAGATGAGGCCAATGCTCTGTACACACAGCAGGTGACACTTATGGCAGCATGATAATAATAATAAAAAAAATAGCCACAGAAAACTTTGTAGTACAGGTAAGTTCAGAATGCAGGCAGAGATGCGGTGGCACCAAATGGTCACCAAATAGTCACCAAAAAGATCCCTGAAGACGCCAGTGACCTTTTTTAGCTGCTTTCAGCTCTCATGTCAGGACCAAAGTCCTTCTTGCCCCATTTTTCTATGCTTCCACTCATACATATTTAATAAAAAAAAAAATGTAGAAGTATGTCCATATAAAGCGGTAGTGTGACTATTTCAGAACCTACTTTGTCAGCTTAAAACTATTTTTTCTCTCATTTCCAGCAGAAGACCTGAATTCTGCAAGCGCTGTTGATAGGATCCCTTTCAAAGTAACAACAAAAATTTACCAGTAAGAAGCCAAATGCTGAACTGTGACTTCTTCACCACACAAATTCTAATCGCTCCTCCCTGGAAGAGGTAATTCATTCACCAGCAACAGCAGGCTGACGTCGCAGGGAGCAACAGGGGAGAAGGTGGCGTTTATGGATGGCTGATCCACACCCACCTTCTCTGTCTTCTGTGACTCTCTTCAATTTGATGGCACAAAAGAAAAAAAAAAAAGGAGCCATGCCCCTCCCTGCAATATCTGCTAATCTAATGTTTATGGGGTTTGAGGATGCAAAAGGGGATATTCAACACACGTACCCTTTTTTTCTTGCAAGTGCTGAACTTCTGAATCTATATTTACCACATTGTGTGGAGTTGTTCTGACAGATAAACCTTCATACGCCACATAGGAATATATATGCAAATCACTACTCTCCACAATTAATAATGGTTTCAGTTTGGCCTGAAAAAGGTTTACTAACATTAACTAAATGGTTTTCAATACACTCCAGCTATACTGTTCTGTACTGGGGCAGAAATAGAGGCAATACACTAAAACTCGCAGAGTTTCTCCTTTGTAAAGCAAGAATTAGAATTAATTTTAGAATAATTAATTATTTGTCCAGGTCTTGTGTCTAGTTTACTGGGCAATCCTTTAAAAATAAAAGAAGATGTTGTTGAAGCAGAGAAGGTTCTAGGTGATGCAAGCTGACACTGTTCAACCTTATTGCCGGAGGGGAAGCAAATCACACACTACATCTTTCTGAAAACAAAGTAATTTTCAGTGAATAAATATTGACTCAAAAAGCAGCCAGATAGATCCATCCAGTCAGAATGGCACACAGCACCAACTTTTCACTCAAAATGGAGTTCACAGGAATAGCGAGGCAATCCCAAGAAACACAGCAAGGTGTATCTGTGCCTTAAAAATCACACTTGTTCCCCTCCAGCCTGTGACCACTTCTTGAGCAATGGCCACCCATTGTGTGCTGCAGAGCTCCACACACCCTCTGAACCACGCCACGCTCATGTCCTCAGCCTTGGCGACAACCGTCCAACCTGACCAATGTGTTCAGCCTTCAGGAAAAACCACACACCAAACCTGCCGAGACACTCACTTCTGCAGCAGACACCTCTTACCCAAGACCACTGGTGGGCTTTTGCAGTAGTCTTGGAACACCAAGAAAACTGTGACTTGACAAAAATTGTGCTTATGGACCTCTAATTCTATTGTAAATGTATATATAGGTACATATAGAAAACATAAAGATTTCCAATCATTCATATATCTCAGTTGCATAGGCAAAATCTAGAAAACTCTTATATTGACCATATTTTGTAGGCAGTCTTCGGGTTTTCTTTTTTAAACTCCTCTCCACAAAAAAGTTCATAGGCTATCATCTTTAGTAACACTTATTCAGAACACTTTTTTTTTTTTTTTCTGTTGGGTTACACCGATACACAGATATACCCAAGGATTCACCTGAAGAGGCTGTGACTACAAAACTGTGTCTGTGGGGTTGGAAACACACACCCAAAATGGTAAAAACACACAGTATCGTGTGCTTGAGGTGTCGAATCTTTTTACAGGTCACCAAGCAACATGAGAGAGGAATCAAGCTGGGCTTGCAGATCCCAGGTTGGCTTGCAGGTTAGAAGAGAGCAGGAACATTTTTTTCTACTTGCTTAGTGAAAGTTTCTGAGTTGGAAACTGGAGAGACGTTTGCAGTTGTACACCTTTACAGCATCTGTAAAAACTGAGTGATGCTGAAACTGTTAACACCACCTACATTTTAGCCAGTTCCAGCCTTTTGTTTCAATGTTTGCAGGAATACAGAAATAAATATAAGTTACTCTAAATAGCAACCAACAACACATTGAATGTTCAGAAACGCCAGAGCTTATCTCTGCAGAAGTCAGTGGATGCAAAGTTTTTTCAACTGAAAGCCCAAGGCATGATGAACATAAAAATAAATGCATGGGCGATATTAGAGAATGATTTTTAATTATTTTATCTGACCTAATAAAAACCACTTAACTGTGTTAAAAGCCATTAAGAATCTCACTAAAAACAGGAAAGGAAAAATCCTTAATTCAAAATCATATCTTTATTCCAGCAGGTGGAGAAGAGCAAACTGGAAAATACCAAAAACTTTACTAAGTCTTACCTTCACATTAAGAACAATGGAAATTTATCCTTCAGAGTCCAGCGCTGTTGGTTTTTGGTTTTTTTGTTGTGTTTTGTTTTTTTTTTTTAG
>VFFE01007040.1:117858-157800 GCA_008921705.1 Burhinus oedicnemus | reverse complement strand
ATTTTACAGTTTATAAGAAAAAAAAAAATCTACTAGTTCATGAACATATCCAAAACCAGGAGACTGGAATTCTGCCCTACCTGAAATAATTTTGTGGAGCTGAGCAGAAACAAATTCTAACCGAAACAAAACAGTAATCGTAATAAAGTTGTTTGTATCATTGATAATATCTCATTTGGATAATTCTTATAATTTAATGTTGACATAAAAGTAACCAAAATAATTCATTTTGTAAATTCATTTTGAAATAAAGCTTACATTTATTTTTAAACTATTTTAAAAGATTATTTGAAAAGATTAATCAAAAAAACCCTTTTCAAAGTAAAGTTTCTATTTCCATGAGTTAGTATGTTGTACTATGGTAAAAATGTGGCTCAGCTAGCTAGCTTTGTCTGGCATCTGTCTAGATTTCAAAAAAATTCTACCAAGCCATTTTAAAATTCCCAGTTTCCTAGACTGTTCCTCTCTGTTGCTTTCTCTTATAACTTGATTCTTCAAAGTTTGACACCAGTTGCTTTACGGTGTGGGTTTTTTTTCCTTTTTGTTTGACTGGTAAAAATATTCCGCTTTTAGCTATAACCCACCTTTTATGTTACTGGTACTTCAAATTTTGTGTGCATTTGTACATATGTTTAGCCACATCATTTTATATATATCATTTTATGAGATTATAAAATTAGTTACACATAAAACAGAATAGATTATTTATATTTTTCGTATTGTCAACATTTATTTTGCATTTAGTTTTGTGGGAAAAATAAAACAAATAAGCATAACCAAATCAAAGGCATTGTTGTTACAATACCGTAGCTTTTACTGGTAATAATACAATGGGAGTTAATCCACTAGACTCTTACCTCTAGAAACTAGGCAGGACCTATGTAAAAGAAGAAGAACGATTTTCTCCTTGAATTCTCACTGATCATTTCTCTCCATTAGACATTCAGATTCCACTCTGATGAGGGGCACAAAACTAAGATAGATTTGCAGACAGAAAGATCACTATGTTATTTCCATACAGTTTCTCCTCAAACCTCATATCAAAGTAATATGGACTTTACTTTCAGGGACATGATGGAGGTATTTTTGTGAAGGTACTTAAGAAGTTTGACAACCCAGCTTCTACCTGTCTGCTGTAAGTTGTTTAAACATTTTATTTAAAGGAATGCAGTTATTTTTCAGGTTTCCTGAAAGACAGGGGAAGAACCAGAGAAATCTGAATATGCTTTGATAATAAGAAATAGTTGGACTGAGTATGAGCTATCAACTTAAGCATGTAATTGCAAAGATAACAAGAAAGCACAACTAATGAGATGAGATTACTAGTCATAGCTGACTTATGTTCTCATCCCAGGCAAAGGGACTGGACTTGCAACCAGACAAGCAGTTTCAAAGTAATTAAATGCTTGTGATATCAGCTGAAATGTTGCTTCTGCAAACCAAGAGCGTTTTCACTAGCATCCAGCAAACTGCTAATAAGAATCAGGAATGAAACAGCTGGGGGCTGCAGAATCGTGTTGCCATGGAAACCACTGCAGGTGCATGGTCCAAGGAATAATAAACCCCAGATTTTTAGAGTTTATAAAAAAAAATAAGGAAGAAAGGAAAAGAAGACACAGAGTGAAATAAATATCACAAACTAGGGCATTGCAAACACTTTTGAAAGGACGACAGAATAGTATTGTAAAATGTGATCTGTCAGAAAGAACATTGCAGGGGACAAAGGGATTTAGCTGAAAGATATCTCAGTGTATAAGTATGCCAGAAAAAGGAAGAAGAAAACAGAACTAAACAAAAGAAAAATACAAACACCAGAGGGCACTGAAACAGAAATAAAATCTATTACAGGTCACTGAGTTCGGAAGAAACAACAGAAGAAAAAGAACAGTTCAGAAATTGATGTGGGAATCAGGACCTCTTGCATTGCCTAACACAGTTCTAGTTCTCTTGTGCCAAAAAACATTTGAACATCAAGTCTCCACTCGTATAACACATGGACCAACCTTTCCCAGAGTAAGGGCTCATTCATCTATGTACAGCACAATGCAAGTCTGATGGATTCTATTTTCAAAGGCATTTAGAGTGCTGAAACTGTAGCTCGTGGGATTTGCTCAGCTCCCAAACAGGCTGAGCACTTCTGAGGTACCTCATGCTCACCTTGCCTGTCTGAGGACTACTGGCACCCAAAATTTTCTCTACAGTCAAGTGAGGGGGCTGTGTAGCTCTAAGATTGACTGAACCAACCCAGATTTGAATTGTTTTATTCTCTCTTAAGTGACTCTATAAGATGCATTGTCAATGACATTTTTATTAAGACTATATTTATCCATGCAGCTTCATGTTTGTAGAGTTTATGAGTAAATGGAAGAATGCTGTCCAGAGATGATGTAGAATGATCTCACTCCAGGCTCACAATACTCATGCAAAAGAGGAGGACAAATCTTGGAAGGATCATGAGGTTTGCAGTCCCATACATGGTGATGGGTTATCCATACGATGGCCGCATACCGCCCTGCAATACATTTACCTTCACAGAGCAAGGAGAGGTAGGTTATAGAGATGGAAGATTCAGTTATCAAGAACACCGATGACAAGGTTTGAAATACTAGAGAGAATCCTCTGGTGATGTTTCTGACTGGGGGAAAAAAAGGGGACAGTTTTATGAAGCACCTTAAGAGGAAATCCAGGGACAAGAGAATTGTTATGGTACACTGACATGACCATGACCTAGAGTGATGGTAAAGATCGGTTCTGGAGGCAAAATATGAGTTACTACAAGGGGCACTGAAGACCAAGAACTCCATGACAGCATCCTCTGATTTTACCCCTTAGTGGATAGGCAGCCAGAAGGTGAAATCATAATGTAAAGTTGAAAAATTAAATGAAGTAATTAAAACCTGTGTACTTTCAAATAAAGAATAGAACAGATGGCAAAACTCAAACGTGAAAATATTTTGACCAGACCTAAACAAAGAGAGTACCCTTTAAACAGCACCTGAAACTTTGAGAAACTGGAAGGAATACACACATACACAAAGATTAGAAAACTTAAAAAAAAACCCACAAAAACAATGCCCCAGCAAAACACGCAAAACCCCAAAAAACAAATCAAAATAACAACCCACCACCACCAAACCCAAAACCACAGCTGTATTAGCCAACTTGCTTGGTTTTCATGTATGCATTCACTTAATCAGCATATTAAAAAAATGCAACCTCTTCTCCAAATTCATTATGAAGTGGTTCATCTCAAAAGGGACACTGCATAAAAGAAGAATGTTATTTTCAGATTACCAATAAAAGCCAAAAGATTAAAATTTTGCAGCTACAACAGAGATGGTTTAAATACATCATCCTAAAGGTTGAAAAGATAACCAACTGTTCCCCAAACAGACACTAAGACTAGACGGCTGACAGAGATGAAGCATAAGGTTAGGGAAGCTGCTAGAAATAAGATGGTGTTTAGAGTCATGTCCAAACAATGAAGTAGAAAAGAACAAACTCTGGAAGAAAAATTAAGGGAAGCAAAAAAATTTTGGTGAAAATGTTGCTTAAGTTATAAAAACAAATAGTAATTATTCTTTCAAAGAAGTAGAAAGCCAGTAGAAAGCCTGACAAAAGCGTCTCCAGGTGATGGAGCTGTAAAACAAGTACTCAGAAAAGATACAACCATAGCAGAAAAGCTAAACAAGTTCCTTGTAACTGTGCTCATCATGAAAGAAATCAGGGAGGAGACAGAGGTTTCAAGGAGCAACAGACCAGTGAGGTTAGTGTTTGTATCACACAAATTGCACAATTGAAACTGTTAAAAATAATGTAGTGGATAGACATACAGGTAAATACCAAGTATTGGGAAAGATTACAGTGTCTGAATAAATAGCAGTTTTACTTTCGTTGTTAAATTGAATTACACCCCAAGATTGTTTATTTTTCTCTGGGGAAGAACAGGACGATTTCTTCACATGTAGATATCTGTCCAGTAGATGTCTAATGCTTGGTGCCATGAGTATGCTACGATGAGAGGCCATGCCTCAAAAATCTGTTAAAGTTCTTTGCAAGAGTCAAAAAGTGTATGGATACAGAGATTTGGCTGATGTAATCAATTCAGATTCCCCCAAAAAATAAGTTATAAGAAGGCAAATTGTCTCATCAATTAGATAGTGCAAGGGGATGGAAATAAAAATAAATTTACAAAAAAAAAAAGAATATAAAGGGCATAAGTAAGTGGTCAGTTATCTCAGTAAAAGGGCTGTTCTTTGCAGTCTAGGAACTTATGCAAGGATCTTTATTGTGATCCAGGCAACATCACTGTAACACGGCAGAATTTTCAGAGTACTAAAATTTCAGAATACTAAAATCCTGAATGTGAAAAGCTGCAGGAGAACCTTGTAATAGTGAGCAACTGGTGATATAACGGCAAGTAAAACTGAGTTCTGAGAAATATGAATCAATGTATCCATTCATAGCGATGGACTGTGAATTAGATATTACTAATCAGGAAGAAGATTCCATGAGGGAACAAAATAAATGGCAATTTGCTTCAACAAAGCTGACCCAAAAAAAAAAAAAAAAAAAAAAAAAAAAAAAAAAAAAAAATCAGAGATAACCAATGTGCAGAGCTGTGGATTTCTATGCCTGACAGAGGCAAAAAGAAGACTGCTGTGGTAGCGAAGAGGAAAGAGGAGAGCAAAACCAAGTGAGTGACATAATAGACAATTAATTGTATAAGACCAAAACCCTCAACAAATATAGCATTTATTGGCAAAGGAAAGTAAATAGCAGATGATGATAAGAACTGAAATATTCAGTGCCTTTTTGCAACAATTTTCCTAAAAAAAATTAAGTGTGACTAGCTCCTCAACACAATTAGCATTTGTAACTGGCAACAGTAAAACAAGCCAAAACAATAAAAGACTTTGTTAAAGATAAGTGAGATACAGTCAAGGCAGCTAAACCTCATGAAAATTTACACTATATATTTAAGAAACAAGCCAAAGCAACCTCCACATCATTAATGATTATCTTGAAGAGCTCAAGGAAGGTAAGAGAGATTCCAGAGTGAAAAAGTACCTACCTTTAAATGAAAACAAGTAAAAATACATCAATCACAACAATTATTTTGTAAGCTGGTAGATGATATTAACATGACAAGAAATATAAAAATGGAGTGTCTAAAATACATGGTGTCACACTAATCAAATTTACTTCCCTGACAGGGCTACCAGACTAGTGGAAAGAAGTTTAAAATACGCATCTTGCCTTTAGTAAAGCCTCTGGCACTTGCCATTTCCATAAGAAAATTAAGCATATATCATTTACGTGAAGTTAATATTAAATGCCTGCACAACCAATTGAAAATAATAAGAAAACAACACGTTCATAGAATAGTTATTAATAGTTACTTTTAGCCTGGAAAGGTGGGAGATGAAATGGAAGATCTGTCATAGGTTTTGAATTATATTCTGCATTTCCAGTAGTGATATGGTTGACAGAGCAGAAACAATTTGTGGATGCTGCAAATGCCTTAAAGATTCTCAAGGACGTGGTCAAAGCCTCTTATCAAAGCAACGTAATGAAATTTAACCAAAAATATGGTACACTGATGAAAGACGAATTAAAGTTATAAATACAAAAAATGAGAGTAACGGTTTACACACCACCACCGCAGAAACATAGCTGGGGTTACAGTAAACCACAAACAAAACGACTTGAGAACATGAGTACAGCACAAAAGTAATTCTGAACCGAAGGTAGAGGAGCATTGCATGAAGGTCATGAAAAGGAGCTATTCCATTCTGCAAAGTACTGACAAGGCCGTAACTACGGTACACTACTGGAAACGAAATTTGACAAATCAAGGAGAAGCCAAAGGAAGTGTTCTAAAAAGTAAGAGGGTAAAAAAAAAAAGATAGAAAAAACAAAGAAAGAATTATATTTATTTAAACTAAAGATTTTTTTAAAAGCCTTCCGAAATATAAAATGTGGTCATAAAGAAGGAGGCAACATTGAGGTATTCTCCAAGACGCTAACAGTTAAGAAAGTTGAGAAAGAAATATTTTTCTATTAGTCTTTTAGGAAAATTAAACAAAACAAAGCTTTTCAACATGATGACAGTTAAGTATGAGGACTAATTATCTGCGGAGAGTACCTAGCACGGCTTCTAATTTGGCCTCTATTAAAGTCAAATTACTGCTTGAAACAGGCGTGGCAGGGTAAATACCCACTAATGCGGAGCCCAGTTTCTGTCTGTTGTCACTGGGTTGACTTTCTGAGTGTTGAAGATGTTTGACCTGGGGTTTTTTTAGATAACAACTGGGATGAAAAAAGATTGATCTCTGCAGAGAATTTATTTGTAGTATATATTCGCAATTGCTAGCTTACAAGAGGTTGTGAGAGATATTTTTTAAATAATGAACTTTAAGGACAAGAATTGGCTATTTGCTAAATGTATCAGACACGGTTCTTCCTATGTTAACCCTGAAAATAGCACAGCAGCAGAATGGTAGAAGATACAGTGTGCTACTCCCTCCGGAGTTAAAAAGGGCATTGTTCTTCCAAGGTTCTGCATTCTAGATAGCAGATTTCATTACCTCAACTAAGCATTTTGCACTATTATGTTAAATAAGATACTAGAATATCCATGAAAACTTGGATTTAGAGTCAGACAAAATAATATCTCAAAGTCCAGGTGTAGCTATGAGGAAAAGGCTCAATTAACAGACAGATGCATCTTAGAGTTCATGATGCTTAAGGATAAATTGATTCTTGACAAAACTTAGAATGAGCCAGAATTTTTAAAAGGTATTCAATAGGAAAAGGTTTTCCCCACATTTTGCAGAAAGAAACAAGGCAAAAAATAGGGAACTGCATTGCACTGGAAATTGAGCTACAGTTTCTAGCAAAATTATGATGATGACTATGGGAGGGGAGCTAGGATAGCTAACAGGATTACAGAAATTGAAATGTACACATCTGAAGCAAGGCAAAACCCCAGGGAACTCCCTGCCCACAGGTCAAGGGGCTTCACATTCTGCATTGCAGAAATGTGACAGGACCGTATCATGAACTTTTACATTCGGTATCAAGGTTTTTAAATAAATCTCTCCCCATGTAAATTTATCGCCTGTTAGGATAAGCCTTTATACTTGTTGCCTACAAAAAGAAAATTGGTAAAAAAAGAAAAAAAAACAAAAATCAGGCACGTCTATTTTAGCTTCCATAGTGTACAGGACTTCATAGCATTTTATAGTGGGGCACAAGCTGATGCTGGGTGCCCTTTCTGCCTGCATTTTGGGAAACCAACCAGGTTGGAAGCTGTCTAATTATAAGTGTGGGGCTAAGCTTAAAAGGACATTAATCGATAAGCCATATCCGTAGCCCAAAAGAAAAATCTAAAACTAAGGCATGGGCTGATCCTCTCTTCAAGGACCCCTGACATTGGCCCAGCTGAAAAATCTCGGGGGATAAATCCCACAGCGTCAACATGTCCTTTGAAAGCCCCCTGGAGCCCCAGTATAGCCAGAGCTCCAGACTTCATCTCTCTTCTAACCCTGCTCTTGACCACCAGTGTACCCAAGGGCTTACTTGAGCCTCAGTCGTGGATCTTCAGGTGTTCCAAATGAAAACGTTCTCCAGGAATAACTGTCTGCCGCCTACCTCTTCCCTGGGCAGCCTCTAGCCGCAGCTCCAGGCTCAAGGTGAGAAAGAGGGAAATGGGGCTTTCCAGCACTGCACCACCGGACTAGACACTTTGGGACCTGAGCCTCTCTCCATTCTGCTGAGGCTCAGTTCTCTGCCTAGGACCATTCAGACCTGCAACTTCAAACTTACAGAATTCACCAGATCTACGTGGAAAAGTACAAGTCAGGACAGTGTTTTGTTGCTCTCTACCTTTCCACAGGAACATCAGACACTGTCCACCCTTTTAAGAGAAAGAGCTTTAACTCATCTTTTCTCACACTGGCACCCACATACAGAAGGCTGGACAAGCCCTGTGACTTCGAACAGGTTAAGAAAAAAGCACCATATGGAGTTAGTTCCAGGCCAGACAGAAATCACTGCCAAATCAAAGCACAGAGATAATGCGTCTGTGTAACATCATCTAATTATTGGCAGATAGATTATTGCACCGTATTCTCCCAGGCCATCATAAACAATTCACAAACATGCTTTGGGATACAAGCCATGAATTCATAGCACCGGGGTCTGAAGCTCTTTTCAAGTCATTTTATTCTAAACATCTGTAAAGGAGATTTTTGTTGCTATACACCGGGATATCTGTGTAATTTACATATCTCAGGTTCTGATGCATTTCTATCACCATCTTGTCTTCCACTTACATAAAATTAAAAGACCTTTAGCTAAGTAATCCAGGAGCAAAACAATAGCATATGTTGGGCTTTTAAATCCTGTTAGCCAAATGATTAGATGAATTAAAAATACTAGAACCTCAGAAAAGTAACAGGTTTTGGTAAGCAGTCTGGAGAATAAAACTTGTGTAAAAATAGCCACTGAAATACTTGAAATAAGAAAAATCAGTAAAAATCTAAGCTTGCCTGCAAGTTATTCAAATAGGAAAACCAGGCTACATTTGTTCATTTAATTTTCCATCACAAATGGCTGGAATAGCTCTAAAAAGAGCAACTTTCTTCCATTCTTTCAGGCTTATAATGTTTGAAGCCCTCAGATGGTTTAGACTGATGCTATGGTTAGACGGCAAAGGAGAACAACTGGGATCGGCACAGACAAAGTAAGCATACAACCACTCATAAATTAAAGGTAATGTTTACACAAAAATAATTTGCCTCTAATCCATCTTCTCTCTGCTTTATGCTCTAACTTCTTAAAAAGAGGTAAAAAGACGAGCCAAAGGCCCCGCTCTTTCTTCTGGCACGTTTCTGGAGAGAGCATCCATGATCTGGCTGGGGGTACATTTCCTAGGGGCTACTCTAAAAGAGAGGAGCAGGCTGGCCAAGCTGCAAAAGTCTCCGGACATCTCCGGACAACCACCTTCTTTTCACTCATAAACTCTACAAATAGGAAGCTGCATACACTGTAGTCTTAGTAAAAACGGCATTGATAAGGCATCCTATAAAGTCACTGGAAAGAGAGAACACGATTCAAATCTCAGTTGGTTCAGTTGGTCTTAGAGCTACATATCCTCTTCACTAGGCTCTAGGATTAAGTCCCTCCTAAGAGGATATTTCCAAAAGTGACTACCAAAAATACATTAATAAACTTACAGTTACAGTTTTGATACAAAGACTTTAGCTCACTTCAGATTGCTTAATTTTTGGTAATGTCAGAAGCCGTGACTGTACATCCCTGGTGCTATAGGAGTAGTAACAATGGTTAAAATTCTCCAGACCAATAAGGAAAAATCTTGGCAGACTGCAAGAGAACAAGCAACCACAAAGTCCTCCTTCCTCTGCCCCACAGTTAACTTCTTATAGCTCACCATGCAAACCACTAACTGCAAAGAGCAGGCAAGGGAAATTTCATCCCGTAAGGCCAACATCTCAAAGTTACAAATGTATTAAGCAATGCAAACTGATCTGTAGCTCTTAGGAGCTGGAAAAGCTGCCAGCTCCAAGAACTGAAAGCTAACACTCTTGATATCAAACACCCCTGAAATGTTATTTTTCACAGGAATGCTAAATACTAGTCTTTAATAGAAGGGCGAACTCTCAGGCCTAGGGTTAAGCCAATCTCATCAGTAAAGTGGGGCTTTGAAATATTGGCTGTCAACCACCACCTCCCACGCGTGGTTGTGTGACACTTCTCAGTAACCCTCAGTGGCAGCTCTGTGAACACTGGAGGTTGTGTCATTCAAACTTACCCTAGGGATGCCAGGAATTATACTACACTTTCCTCCACAATCATGATGCTGCTTTGTCTGTGGATATTCCTCTGGTTAAGCCTTTGTAGATTTGCAATTTGGTGGAGCACAGAGGTGTTTTAGATTACAAAATCCAGCTTGCTGATGTCTGTTCACCTGCAGATTTAATCCTCAATTATTGAACTGTGATTAAAACCAGAAGCTGAAACTAGCAGCTGCAATAAGTAACGTGGTAATGAAAGGAGATCTTCCCAAATAAGTCAGTTGTTGGTACCAGCTGGTTTTCTCTTGGGACAGATGACATCCATTGGACAATAGATTGGACTGGTATTGCAAGCCAGGAAGAATATTTACTCTGTGCTGTCAGAGGCCGCTCCCAACAGCACTGAACAGCATTAAATCCTTGCTAAAAATCTCAAATGCCAAAAAATGCCATGAAAAAACAAATAAGAAAATTCAGAACATTGCCAGTGTCCTCGGTCACAGCAATAGCAGGGAATTTAACATAGAGAGGTAATTCTGCTCCCTGATTTTTTCCACTGTTGATAACCTTAAGGACATTAAGAGTTTTCCAGTAAGTGCTGGAGACTGACATTAGAGAGCATCTGAGCAAACAAGGAAACACTTTAGAAGGTGCTCCCTGCATTTCAGACCTGAAGTTTAACAGGCTGAGCTGCAGCTACTTGTACTTTTCTGTGTATATAGGAGTCTCCCAGTTTTCAGGGGCGTTCCTCTACAATAAAGCCAAAACTGAGACACTGATATGAGCACCACCTGCACTGGCTTTCCTTACTTCTCTGACATTTCAGCTTACAGGATGGAAAAAAACCTTCCTAAGGCAGTAATACTCACCACATTTAAAGCAGGATCTTGCAGTACAGAGAAGTTATCAAAAATACCAGCTATTTTTAGAGGCCTCATGTGGGCAACCGAAAACTATTTTATTGGTATTTCATGAAATTAGATGTAAATGTGTTGAAAAGCTCCTGCAGCTAGTAAAGTGCTAAGTGCAAAAGTTATTTTTCCTTTACCCTGTCGTTTTTCAATACTACCAATTCTATACATAAATATGATTATGGAATGATAAGAAAAAGAAGGAACTACCGGCTTCAGAGAGGATTGATGGCTTTACTATGACTTCTGCAAACTAATCTTATGAGTCAAAACCAAATCTTTTCCTCTGTTTTCATTCCTAAAATACTGCTTGATGTTTACTGAAATCTGAAGAAATACCTCGTTTTCCACATTCCCTCCTGAAAGTCGCTGAGAAAAGAAGTTCTGAAAGACCTTCCTGTTCATTTCCAAACAGAGATGGTCTTAAAGCTGTCACTGATGTTCCTTCATTTTCTTTGAAAGAAAGAGCCAGATTGCCCAGACCCAGGGCATAAACAGAGCACTGACTTTTAACCAGAGGTGCTGTGTCCTTCCCAGCCTGTAGTGTATTTCCCTGCTAATTGACACTCAAACTCTTGTTTGAGCTAAGAATTATCAGATAAAGTGGGTGAAAGAAACAAACCCAATTTGGTGAACAAAACGAAAAAGACATCTTCAGCCTGGTATGGTTCGTGTCGGTAAGGACAAGCAAATGTTGAGCAGAATCTATGCAAAGATCGCGTTACCGCGATGGCTTTGATGCTTTTTTCTCTAAGCACATTGTCTTTAACACATAATGTAAATATTTTGTTGCATACAGGTGCAGTGCTTTCACAGTATGAGTCTTTACCACAACAATAAATACTGCCTTTTAAAAGCAAAATGATCTGAAGGAATCATCAGCTAATTAAAAAACCCTAGAGCTCTAATTACAAACGGTGGCTTGTAGTCCCCTTTATTCATTTACTCATTGTTCATCTCTATAAGCAAGATATACTCCTTTCATTCCTCTCCAGACCAAGACCCTGAAAATCCTGAATCTTATGTGTTAAGTAAAATATTTTAGAAAATCCCATAATTAGTCTGAGCTGTTTCGTGTGGTCATGGCAGTTGTTTTGAACCATTATGAACAAGAAAGAAACCTAACCACACCACTTAAATATTTACCTAGAAGTTTCCTTCCTCTGGAGATCTACCAAGTCATTGAAGAGACATAGATTATACCTGGATATGAAGCTAACAGCAACCCAAAACTTGAATCTTTAAATATCTTGAGTCTTGAACCACCTTAAACTGGACCTTACTTTGTATGGGAAGCCATATCTCACAATCACTTTTAGTTTTTCATCCCCTTGAGTCCAGCAATTTTGAACAGTTTAAGAAACTGCCAAAGACTGAAAAAATCACATCTTAGCAACATTTTTGTTACAGAACAGCTGTAGCATTTATAGCTCGTCCAATTTGGCCTAGGCTAGTTTTTGCTCCACTTTTCTCTGCAATGTCTTTACCAGAAATAACATTTAAAGCAGCACTATGGCAAACATTCCTTAAGAGCTTAAGTGAGTGGAAGAGGTCACAAAAGAAACACTTCCAGGACTGGACCTTAAATTGGACTACTATTCCCTTTTTGAGATTATATAGGATACTGCCTATATATATTTCACATACATACTATTGAAAGTTCCGTTCAGATCCTGTTGTGTCTTTTTTCCTCTATAGTCAAAACCAGCGCAGATGGTACTACCAGATTAATTAAAATCACCCCCCGGTTTCATTCGCAGTTTGTGTTCTGTATTGTTCTCCCATTTAGACTAAACTCCTTCTGCTTATTTGTTTTCAAGCATTACTTTTTATTTTTAAACAGCATACATCTGCTTTGCTCATTAGAATAAATATTTTACATGCATATTACGTAGATAAAGATTCTCGCAGAAAAAGGACGTCATGCAGTTTTCTGTACCTGGGTTGTGAAGGACATTGGACAACAAACCAGAGCTCGGCGTGAAGCTGGTTCCCCCGTTACTGTGACCTGCAAGCAAGGGAAGCCTAGGAGGGCAAACTAAGAGGACATTCAGCGACAGGGTGTCAGCACAGCTTGGCAGAAGATGCTGAGTTCAGAGAGAGAGGAATACACGTTAAGTAGACAATTCAGTTTCAATGATAATCACATTTTCTATGTTAAGGTTTATATATACTGACTTTCACCAGTAAGTCTTATTTCCTTCAGAGATTACTGCTAACTAATTGTTTCCCTCTTTTTCCTCACAAACAGTGCACCAGGTCTAGTATCTTATTACCTTTGTGCCTTGAGAAAAGAGGCTGACTTGCACCAACTGTTATCAGGAAACGTTTTAGCATTTCATATCTTCAGAAGAATGAAACTCGGTTTAATACTCAGCTTTGTGGGAATTAGGCATGCTGACCGGTGACTAGATCAGATGTTTCAGCTTCTACAGCTATTTCAGTAACAACCACATATAAACTGATTATAAATAAAAAATTTCTACTAACTGTCATGTACCTGCCATTGATAAGCGATGCAGGAAGCTCAGGTTTGGTACCGACATGGCCGTGCAACAGGGAAGCTGTTGGGGTCTCTGCCCTCCGCTCCCAGGCAGCTTCAGAAAGCACGGTCTCTCTTTTTAGGTAGAAATGCTGACCGGGCTGTCGAATCTAGCTATGACTGAGCTGGACATAACCTCAGACTTTATCTTCTGTTTGCACAGCTTAGTGTATCCTATGAAGGTTCAGTCAACATGATAAAATACCCCGCTTTGTTCAAATAGCACAGTCATTAGCATGAGCACTGAGCCATCCCCTTTGTTAGCCCATCCCAAAGCAGGTGAAGAAAAATGACAGGTGAAATTTATCACTATAGGAAGAAATCAAAGTAAATAAGATTTTCATGTTTCTGAATGTCACAGTAGTCAGAGAGGTTTGGAGAGCGATTTTTTATTTTTTTTCCATGAAGTCTTTGCTGTTATAATTACTGACTGAAAATACTGGTTGTAGTTAAAAAACAACTCTCCTAAGCATTATGGAAAGACGAGGCTCTGTAACCATGTTTCTAAAGTCTTCCTGCTCTACGATGGGAGGCTTATTCACTCTGGAAACTCAGTACTCCATCTCCACCTAGTGCAACAGAGCATCACTGAGGACACACATACAGAAGTTTAAGGCACTAAGCTCTTGTGCAGAATGGAACCATGTCAGCATCTGATCTAACCAAGCTAAAAGAAAGACCCTGTTTCTAACCACAGGACCTTTATCTGCTCTTCTGCTTTTATATACATGCCTCATGTTCAGCAAAATGAGGTACCTGTGTTCAAGTGCAGGCAGCTGCTAAAGAGACTCAAGTTTACTATTTTCTGTCTACATAAGAGGACCAATAGTAAAGGTGTCAGAGTGTTGATGAAGACAAATTTTTGAGTAAGAACAAGGGCTGGTGGAAAAACTGTTGAAAGCCTTTGTGAAACGTACTGTCTGGGTGATCAACTGGTAAATGGACTTTGATCTTTAACTACAATGATGTACATGAGAAAAATAATCTTAAAATAAACTATAAAAACATATAAAGTAATGTAATGTCAGATGCCTGCTACCAATATAGAAAGATAGCTCAGGGTCAAACCAAATAATGCTATGGAAACACTACCTCAAGTGCTCAGTAACAGTTAAATAATCAAATTGAAAAGCATTTTTATGCTACTAGATGAACCTTTGGTGTGTCCAAAACACTTGATACAAGGCATGGCTTTGCTCCTCCCTTCCATGTCTCAAAAAATACCCAGAAAAAGATACAGAGATAAATAAAGCACACTAGGACTCAACAGGTTGGAAAAGACACAGTTAAGACTGAGTATATTAGAAGTTCATAAAAACAGGAAGAGCGAACAGTGATTTAGTTTTTCAGGTTTTTTCTGATATAAGAAGTAGGGACAAAATTTGAAACAAAGGAAAGATGAAAACACGCAAATAATGCAGGTGGCTCTTCTGGTTAACAGAAAAGTTTATGACAAGTTGGGCATACGGATCAAGTCTTACAACCTTGGAAGTGAGACAAGTCTCAGGGTTTTACTGGAAACGTGTACTCTCTTCAGGAGCCTGGAAATTTTTAAGTAGGAAATGTGGCAGACATGGTGGGCAGTGCTACAATAATAAATCCATTTTGAAGGTGGAACACTTCTAGTTTTGTGTTCATTCCCTTCCTTCAGAATCTCTCAGTCTACCATCAATCAGTACGATAAGCCAGCAAGGTGTTAGATGTTACTTGCTGTGTATTTTGCAGTGAAATATAACCCTAGCAAAATCCTTGCCTTTGCCCTCCTTTTCACTTACTTCAGTTGCTGTGGCTGTTTGATGTTGCCCTGCCCTTGATTTTCTCTCCAGCCAGAGCTTTCTTCTTCAGAACTCACTCACTTGCTACAGGCAAAAGCAGGTAAAATCTTCAGTTCCTACATGGTTTGCTGTCATCCTGGGCTTCTGCATAAGCAACACATTCTTTGCAAGAAAAGCTGGCTGGGTGGTAACCTATCATCATTTTCAGGAGTAAATGGCCCAAGATTTCACCCCTGTTTTGTGGGTAACATGGGCACATTACTGTCTGCGTACTGTTTCATGAAATCTGACCTTGCACAGAATACTTGCCCAGATGATGGTAAATAAAACAGGCTTGAAAAATTATTGTGTGTTTGCAAGTGCAGAAGTTTTACCCCTACGATGAAGGTATCCATATTCTATGGCCATCCTCTCAAAGAGTGTTAGCAAGCATTGGGACAGGCTGCCCAGCGAAGCAGTTGAATCACCATCCCTGAAGGTATTTAGAAGATGGGTAGACATAGTGCTGAGGGACATGGTTTAGCGGCGGTTTTGGTAGTGTTAGGTTAATGGTTGGACTCAATGACCTTAACGATCCTTTCCAACCTAGGCGATTCTATGATTAACAGCGCAGAACGTCAAAAAGAATAAATCACAGAAAGAATCATTATGCAAGGAAAACATCCAAATCATATGTAGCCACCCCACTCACTGAATTGCACTGCTGTATTTATAAATACAAAAGTGTCTACTCTACATCTGTTGCAATGACATACTGTCTCCACTTAGAATTTCCAGCAGAGAAAGAAATTGCGAGTTATGATCTTTCTTTCCTAATCTCTGGTTCTACTTATCCAAAAGAAAGGTGATGTATTTTGCTGCTTTGGTACATCTATCAGGCAGCAAAAAGCTCCTCAAAGATGCAAACACTATCAGTGGTTTTCAGGCAAAAGAGGATTAATTGCCCTAGGAAGCATTGCTCCTGGAGACACAACTGAACTCTATTCACCTTCTTCAGGGAGCACAAGCATCTCCAGAGCAAGAACGTGTTTTGGGTAAAAAAAAAAAAGGCAGCTCACGCTGTATTCTGAACGGATGCCAACTGCAAATCAAACAAACTGACAAAACTGAACTGCCTCAAGTGCCAGTTCAGCACTTTTGTGATTTTTTTTTTTCCCCCTCTAAGTACTATTAATAATACCAAGGTGAGTGAGTTTCTAAACCTTAAATACAATACAAAAATACTCAAAACCCAAACTCACCACAATAACATTTGCTAGTGTATCTTGGTCACTCCCAGTCTCTCAAATGTTATTCTACCATACAGAAGACACCAAAACGCTGGCACTGGGATAAACATATCCTTGTTATGTGCATCTTCCTTCACTTTTTTTTTTTTCCTTAAACTTTATTTTATTTGGAACATACATCTGGGCTGATCACTTTGGATGTATATACTAAAACTGTTCCTTATAGATAAAAAGTTTTGAATACAGAACAAATCAAGAGTAGTCCTGGCCGCAAGGAAACCATTTATCATGGATTTGTAATGCCAGCAAAACAGAAAATGGACAGAAGATCAATAACACTCATTAGAGCTTTATCTACAGCTCAGCTCTAAAGTGACAGTAAACACAAACTTTTCATGATCCTGAATGAGAATGGTCAGAAAAACTCACACTGAACTTACTAGCCTGAGAACAAAACATGCAGACAGACCAAAAAGCTCCATCGTAAAGTACAGAAATACCTTCTGCAGCATAATCCAAGGTTTTCTTGCCGGAGGTATGCCTTCTGGTTTGCCTGCATTTACTGATTTCCAGTTACATTACCTTTTTTTCATTTTTCTTTTCTCTGCAATTCCAATATACTTTGCTTTACTAGTCTGGGGCTCTTGGGACTGCTAACATACAAAAACAGAATTAAGGCAATATAGCTGAATGATAATAAATTTAAATTTGATAGGTCTGTCAGATACATGGATGAGAGAACCTTCTGTAAAACACTGAAGGACAGCTGGGACCAGCAAGTACAAAAAATAAATTAATAATCTGAAGAATTAAAGCATTGTTAAAAATCCTACATAAGGTGGGAAGTAAGGTTAACATCTGACCAATTTTCACTGTCAGTAAAAGCAGATCCCAAGTCAAAGATGATTCTAAGAGAGTCAGTTTTGGTTCCCCAAATATCATCACCCGTTTCTAAATCCTGAAGCCTAGGAAAGAACTCAGTAATACAAATTGGTAATGAAACAGCTACTTCAAGCTTTTAACCCACTCTTCTTCATTCTTCATGATCTAGGCTGACGTTTAGGAAAAAGGGGGATTTTGGAAACTACTGTCTCAATAATAGTCAGCTTGCTACTATATCGCATAATGAAGGGGCTGGCTATGCCAAACAGCAGAAAGCTGAGGTAAGAGTGTTACTAGTGAGGCAGAGCAACCCCACCGGAACTGGATCCCTCTGTTGCCACATTTTGACTGAATGTTAACCAGTGTTAATGGAATCCATTACCAGTGCCTGTACTGTGGGCATGGTACAGTCAGCTAAGTGACCTATGAACTGCAATCACTGCACTAGAATGTTTTTCTTCTTCTTGAGTTTTGTTTCTTTTGAGGAGAGAAGGCTGTGGGTGGCTCCCAATACCTACAAGAAAGTTATCAAGACAATGGACCCACGCGTGGTGGATGAGAGACAACTGGCAGAAGCTGTAATGAGACAGGTTCAAACAAGAGGATATACGTAAAAAGTTTTTCAACATGGGGACAGCCAAGCAGTGGGACATCCATCCTTGGAGGTTTTCAAGACCCAAGTGAATACAGCCCTGTGCAACCTGCCCAACCACTAAAGGAACTCTGCCTGGAGGAGGAGGTTGGACTACGTTACCTTTACAGAGTGCTTCAAACCTGTGTTATCCTATGATCGTATCGTGTGTACAGTTTCTGCACATTATTTAATCAAAATTGGATCCAAACACAAAATTAGACAAAATATTTACAGGTTAATTTTAACAACAAATTGCTATAAACAAATAAAACCACCAAAACCTGGTAATGCACTCTAATAAACAGACGGTCCCCTTGTTAAAAAACCTAAGAAAACAATCAGAAATGCTTTGCTTTATTAAGACAGAACAGCATTTGGAAAAAACACACTTACTTAATTTTTCACAACTCAGGAGAAATATAACTAAAATAGTTTGAAAGTGCATTCACATGTTTAGGACTTGAGATGGGGCTTCCCAAATTGCAGAGGAATATACCTCAAAGACTAGAACTGACTGCAAGTACAGAAAAGTTCAGCTTGTCTTTATGAATAAACATCACTGAGGAGAGATGGGAATTTCACAAAAAGCAGCTGAAGAAAGAAAATATTTTTATCTGTCTAAAAGGAGGAAAAAAGAGACTATAATAAATGTAAAATATTTTATTTATTGCAAACAAAAGCTGTGGTAACAACATTGCACAATACCAAATTTTAAGGTTCTTAAATTCTCAGAAATTACTCTTCATTGTGCCTTTTTTTCCCTCCATATATCTTTATAATTGTATTTTTACATTAGTTTTACATTATGACAAGAGCAAATTACTTACAGAAATTAATACAAATTGTATATAACCGGCCATCTTACTAATGTGTCATTTATATGTCACAAAATGTAATCATTTAACACTTTGATCTGAAAAGGATTATTAGATTCAATGCTTTGCTAGTCATATAACAGAATGATATGGTCCGCACCAGTAATTTTTTTAAATGATTAAAAGTGTATGGGAATTGACTGTAAGTGTGCTGTTTGTATTTTCTACAAAACATAGGTAATAACTTTTGTTACTTCACTAGAACAACAATTACTCCCTTTTGTGTAAGATCTCCAGCAAAAAGGCAGACAAATGCATAAATCCAACATTTTTAGACCCAATGCTGAATAGCCTGGAGGGAAGCAGTAAAAGTCCTGAGTGCAGGATGAGTCCCACGATGAGACATCAAGAGGGACCCGGCCTCTACATTGAACCCTGCTTCTTTCAGTTGTTTTGCTATTTCCTCTACGTCCCAGCCTCCTTCTCCCTGGTTGGCCAGTAAGTGGTCAATAAGGCGAGGATAGAAGGCAGTAGATATGCACCTCACCACTAACTTGGCATTGAGGAGCAAGGAAAGTATTTCAGCATCACAAGTGGAATCATCAACCTACAAAGAAAGAAAAATCCGAAGTAATTAAAAACTAACTACCATATACATCCATCAACTAGAACATATCATGACTGTTCTAACTGCACAGTGTGACCTTGAAAGCAAGATGAGTATTCTGTATGGATTAACAACAGGGATACACACTTTGCATATGTCAGAATATGTAAAGGTATCTCTTTAACAGGCTCTAGTACATTAATATAAATATTGGACCTGCAGGAAATTAAGGAATAAGGACGCTTAACAACCTGGCTAGGATTAAATAAACAGCTTTATAGACTTTTCACAGGTTCTCAGCCCCAGTGCAGAATGGACCACACCATCTACCTCCATATCAAGAATGACACCCTGAGGAAGGTCAGAGCAGAATATATTATATTTTGGTCACTTTTAGTAGTATGCTGTGTTACCTTTCACCTATTAATATGACAGGCAACATTCTCAGACTCAACCAGATTTTTCCAGAGTTTCAGCACTCACGGCAAGGATGAGATTTTCAGAAAAATACAACTTCTATTTTAAAAGACTTGGAACACAGAGCTGCTACCTCTGTGAGACATCCTGGATGCCTTAGAAAAATGTGGTTACTTGATACGTGAGAGCAGATATTCTCTTCAAAATCTTATCTATAGCTTTACACATAACACTACAGAATACTTTAAATTCTATTTCAGTTAATTTTGACATGTCTTTCCTAGGTTCCTTGAAATGCAGTGTTGTTTTAATCAGCTTAGGTGTCTTACTTCAAGAAGTGCAATAAAACAAATACATACAGCAATAAAACCAGCCAAAGGAGGAGTAGACAATAGTCAGTTTTCAATGAATGCATCCTATCAAGTTACGAATAATCAAATTGTGCTACATTTACAAAACAATTTCTCAGTTTAAAAAAATTTGTTTAGCCTCTCTTTCATTTTCTGTAAAAAATGAGTAATAAAGAGCCTATGACCCAGTGATTCGGTACCCCTTAAGACCAATTTAACTACTACTGTTGTGTGATCACATGACGTGACTACTGTATACCAAGATTTGGCACTGACACTTGACAGCTGAAATGAAGTAATTTTAAATCTAGTTAGTATAACAAAACATTTAACCCCGATTCTTTTCAGGACACCATTTAAAGCTTTCTTGTCTCTCTGTTTTCGTTCAAGCTAAAACAGTGCAGAGCTTTGCCTCCTCATGTTCATGTGCAATGGGCTTCATCCACTCCTTGAGCCCACTGCTGCCACCATGAGCACCACAGCAACAGGCACTTCTTGCTTATAATCCAATTCTCTGTCCCACGAAGTTTCCACAACCATTTCTTAGTAACATGTAACAGTGTCAATTTGCAGGTTAATTATTTTTTCCAGAAAGATTAAACATAACAATGATCTGTTAGTCCAGACAATCAAATGTACTAGTAAAAATCTTACCTACTCAGACACATACACCCTGAGAGATCATGCCCGCAATTTAACATGGACCATCTGATGTGGAAGACTACTCTGTCCAGTTTCCCTATACAGGTAGTCAAACCAGAAACAGGACCTTCTGATCAGAACAGATACATAATTTTCTCTTGAATGCATGGCATTGCCAGACTCCCAAGGTTTGGCATCTTATTTGGAGAAATCAATATTACACTTGCATGTAGAGGAACACAGAGTTCGTAAGGAACTACCAGGTAGCTCCTTGCATTGAAGTGGATGAGAAATCTGCCACTAGCTTCAGAAGAAAGAAATTCCTTTGAAATAACAACAAATTCTTTTAGAAGAAAGGTCTTTATTGTACATAAATAATTTTAGACCAATGAATTTAAGTTTCTCTCCTGTGAAAGAACTGAAAAGTCATCATGATGCCTGAAATCTCGTATGTGATAAGCAACGGAAACAGAATAATTTGTTGCTCTTTTTTGGAAGATGCACTCTATGCAATATAAATATAATTAAAACAAAGGAAAAAGACAGAACATGAAATACTGTAGCATGAAAAGTTGCTATGCTTTATCAAGTGTGAATCCTTAGATAATAGACTCCAGGTGAAGCTATTCTCCAAATAACTCTTTTTATTGCCTTCAATTTACCATTAATAATGCACAATCATTACTTTCAATTTACTATTTTCACTTGCTTTGGAACTTCAGAAGCTTCCCAGAAAAACAGAACCTACCGTTGGCATCTTGTAGCATACCATGCAGCGTGCTAAGTCATTATCCAAACAGCTCTCATCTTTTCTGCAATGGGAGGCTGGAGGGACATTCTCCCCCACCTCGGAGCTCCCTGTGCTCTATTCTTGACCGGTATGTAGGATGCAACTTTACACAGGGCTTCAGTGTTTGATTTTATGAACATAAAACTCAAATAGTAATTACAATAATGAGATTAAGAGCAGATGGGGAGTCTGATTTAAATTAGTTTTCTAGACTATTACTCAGTTTACAAAAAGTCCTACAGATTAGTACAATTTCATATGCCAAAACCCTACAAATTGGAGACACACAAGTCTGAAAGTAAAAGACCTTTTCTAGCATAAAACCATTAAACATCTGAGCTATGCTACGGGGATGAAGATGTCCACATGCAACAGAGAAGCAAAGCAACCTGCCTGTACTCATGCACAAATGAGATCATTGTGTCTTTACACGTAACAAAAGAGCACACAAAAAGCTCTTGGTTACGTCTGACAGCTCATCCTTAAGCTCAAATAGCCCAGTAGGTTTAAATTGATTAACATTTCCCATTTTCTGACTTCAAAGCTGTCTGAAGACCTGGTCAGAAAGAGGAAACCTTTGTAATGTAGTTGTCTTCAGGCAACTGGATGGAGACACAAGATGGCAACCAGACCCTGTGAACACATTTCAGGCAGCTAAGGCCACTATCTATTCTGCAACTCTTCATTAAATCTAAGCAGAGTCTAACAGCTGTGCGAAGAACAGAGAGAAGCCAAGGTTTAATGTGAAATCTGTATAAAAATAGGCAGCTGAGAAAGATTAACTATTTGTTTTTATCAGTTTTGCAGGCCTGCAGAAGGGATCTGGGGGTGCTGGTCGACACCAGGCTCAATGTAAGTCAGCAGCATCCCCTGGCAGCCAAGAGGGCAACCCGCATCCTGGGGTGCATCAAACACAGCATAACCAGCTGGTCAAGAGAGGTGGTTATCCCGCCGTATTCAGCACTGGTGCAGCCTCACCTTGAGTACTGTGTGCAGTCCTGGCCCCCGCAATTTAAGAATGGTGTGAAGGTCCTTAAATGTGTCCAGAGGAAGGCAACAAAGTTGGTGAAAGGGCTGGAAGGAATGTCCTGTGAGGAGCAGCTAAGGGCTCTGGGCTTGTCTAGTTTGGAGAAAAGGAGGCTGAGGGGCCACCTCATTGCTCTCTCCAGCTTCCTGAGGAGGGGAAGTGGAGAGGGAGGTGCTGGTCTCTTCTCCCTGGTATCCAGTGATAGGACCTGTGGGAATGGTTTGAAGTTGCAGCAGGGGAGGTTTAGACTGGACATTAGGAAGCATTCCTTTACTGACAGGTTGGTCAAACACTGGAACAGGCTTCCTAGAGAGGTGGTCGATGCCCCAAGCCTGTCAGTGTTTAAGAGGCGTTTGGACAATGCCCGTAACAACATGCTTTAACTTCTGGTCAGCCCTAAGTTAATCAGACAGTTGGACTAGATGACCATTGTCGGTCACTTCCAACTGAAATAGTCTATTCTATTCTAACAAATTAATGTATATTTCAAAACCTTAATTAAGATAGTTTTATTTAAGCATCGCTGCTCAGTGTATAAGCTGTAAGATTTTTAAAAATTATATCAATTTAAATTTACTTTAAGACTACATCTATTTAAAATGAGTTTTAAATTAGAACAACAAGCATTAAAGCAAAAAACTACTAAAACAATATAAAGGTGAACACATACACAGCATATATTTAAGAGTAAAAATACACCACAGAGAATATAATATGGTGCCTGTACAAGAAATGACTCAGCCAAATTTGGAGTCCCCAATCTATAACAGAGGCAGCTTAGAGAGTACAGAGCAGAAAGCAACACCATTAGAGCACACAGGGACTGATTAAACATGTTCTGTCATAAAAAAAGAATGATGAAGCACTAAATGAATCTAGTAGAGTCAGAGTAAATAAAAGAAATAGTTGGTTTTTTACACTGTTGAACTCTTTGGCACAGATACTGCAGAATGTAAAAGCTCATCCAAGTTTAAGGAGAAACTGGACAAAATGGCAGATGAAAACCACTGGCAGTTACTTAGTACACAAATACATACAAATGAAAATGACTGGAATTTGGGAGAGCAGTATCTCAGAAAAAGAGCCTATATATTTGCCCTACTCTTACTTTTGGCTAGACTTGTAATTCTTCCCTCCACTGGAGCCAGGATACTGTTCCAGGTGGACTTTTGATCCTCAGTATTTTCAAAAAAAATATTAATTCAAAACAACCTTAATTTTTGTTTGTCAATGACTTCAATCATATTTTAAAAGTTGTTTAAATTAACACAGATTGGCTGCAAGTATATACTTCTAGCACGCATACCAAATACTAGCCTACAGTAGACATGGACTCTCTAAATGGCATTATATTTTCTTTTTCAAAAAATCACTCTTTTGATAAGACTTGTAAACAAGAGAGTAAAACCAGATTAAGATAATTACTAAAAAGCAACCTTACCATCCCAGCGTTAAAAAGCTGCTGCTTCTGGGCAGACAACAGTGGTAGGATCTTATTAATGAGTCACTTCTCATCTGCCTGCAATATGTAGAGCCCTTACTATCTCAAGCTCCTAACTCTTAAAACACTGGTTTCAGGAAAGTTTATCGTTGATCCCAGAAACACTGTTCCAGCGATACGGGATGCAGCTGACTGCAGTTTAAGCAAGTCTCAGAGGTGCAGGTATCTTCTGCACAAATGAATACACAACCACTTTCCATATTGTATGAACATGTGAATAAACTATAAACCACAATAATGACAAACTCAGAGTACACTATGCCTATCTCAACTTCCATGTTGAGGGTGCTAAGTTTTTCATTAGTATAAAACCTGTTACTGCTGGAAAGCTTAAATGGGAGAGTATTTTTCATAGCCATCTCTCCTTCAGTAGGATTTGACAGTGCAGATTTAGTGTGGCGCCCACACACAATGCACACATGTACAAGTAAAAGAACTAACGGGGGTAATTATGCTAAGGAGAGGAAATCTTGACCTTTTTTTTCTTGACTTACATACCTATTTAGATATTGGCTGAAATCTACTTTCAAGATGTAGGCATTCAAGTGGTATCTCTGATAACTAGCTCGTGCCTTTAGACTGAGATGATCAATACCTTTCCCTGCTAGACATGCATATTCATCTAGAAAGCGAGACAGAACAGAAACAGAATTGCAACAGATGCACTCGTAATTTCCACTGAAGCAGTGCTACAGCGCTCTGCTTCAAACAGCGCTTGTGCATTTTATCAAATGTCTCTTTAATGCAGAATTTATAAATGGATCTGCATCTACAGATGGAAAACCACATCTCAGCAACATTCCCCTCAACAGGTACAGAAGTGAGGACCCACTTGTACTCCGTCTCCACAAGTCCTGAACTCCTTCTGCACATCTTCAGCAGGATGGGTAGGAGCCTTATCCCAGACTAAGTGCTGCTCTTGGAGAAGACATGGGATTCAAGCTGTTCCCATAACGTCCTTGGCAAATGATCCAAAGACGAAGCAGTTGTACAACCTGTATTCACCCCTACGCTGACTGCTGGATTTCTGAATCAGAATGACAGTTTGTGTCTTACGCTGAACTCAGTGCTGTCAGTGCATAATTAGTAAGGGTTAAGTATGCCTGCCTGAGGCTTTGCCATCGGCACACTAACGTTATGAACTGCAAATGGGCTCAGGCTTGAGGCACTCAGCTCTACCAAGGCAGCGGGTCCCCTGGGAAAGCAGAGACAGGGAGCCTGCAAGTTTTAAGAAAGCTTGTGTGTGAAATAGGTGGGTGAAGATCAGCTTTGCCACAGGTGGCATCTCTTCTGATGTACTCAGAAAAGGAACCTGAGGCATCTAGAAGGCTTTACTGATAAGTCACTGAGGCCTCCACAAATTCATGCAACCATGAATCTAAGAATTTAGTGGATCCGCTCTCCAAGACCAAGGACACATCTTATATCAGCGTCCAGTATTTTTTCTGGTTGCTAATGCAGCCTACATGGACATTGTACCTGTACTTGCTATGATGTATCTGGAAAAAAAACACAAAACACCAAACCCAAAAAACCCCCAAAACCCAATCTCTCCTGCAGCAAGAATTTCAGCTAAGCAAGAGCAGCTCAGGTGGTATCTTTTGCCTAACTAAAGGGCAAGTCAGAGTCTGGGCAATTCCCCATCAGCACTGTTTGTGCAGGTGTCTAGAGGTTCTGGTATTACCAATAGGCAGTATTTCAACCATAACTTATGCATCATGAAATCTATGCATTATGAAATGTGGATGCTGATAGAGCTGCTGCTGATGTAACAGCAGAAAAGAACTGAACCTGCTATTTCCCAGAGTATTAGTTCTCCACTACTACTGGAAGTAAAATTGCTTTTCATTTTATTCTTGAATGGAGTCTATGGCTATAAGACAAATAAATAAGGGGAAAAAGAAAACAAAGAGATATTAAAAAACCCTAGAAAACTGAACTAGAGAGAGATATTTTACCATAATCACCATTAGATTACATACACACAATTTAACAAGATTTCTTCTAAAAGGTAAGCCACACCAAGTGAGTAGACACAAATGGTGTAAGACAATGGAGACAACTGGAAATTCCATTATTTCACAGATTCTTTATGATTTTTTGTATCACATTTTTCAGTAAATCATGTTGCAAAGGTAGTCTCAGTACTTCATCATTGAAAGTATAGTACGCAAACTGAGCAAAAAGTTATTATGTTAGATTAACTAAAACCATTTTCTAGTTCTAGTTTCTATTAAAGCCTTGGTTGAAGAAGTATTTGCACTGATTATATTAACTCCCATTTGTTGGCTGTTTAAACAATATAACTACCAACAAGTAATAGAATATTTACTTGCTCTGTCAGAAACATAAAAAAATCAGTCTTAATCTTTGAAAGATAACCAAGTGAACAGACAACACTGAAACCACTCTCAAAAACAACCTGACTCTTAAAGGCAAACTCTAAGTGCTATTGGCAGTAACAAGCTTATTGAAGTAAACTGATTTTTAAAATTATTCACACAACACAGAGGAATTACAGTTATTTCTGTTATCCAAAAAAGACAAGTGGCAGTTTATAAAAAGATACACAATAAAAAGAGACGTCTGCAATTTCAAAAAAGCTTACACAAAAGCTTGGTTGTTTTATTACAGGCAAAAGCTATACAATTCCTAGTATCAGCACTTCAGCATCATCCTTAACTGTAAACATCCATAAAGCTGTCAGCAACATACAACAAATGGCTAACTAATACATAGTATCAGCAAGCAAGTGCTGTATTTTTCTCACAGCCATGTTTGTGAGCTGTGCTAGCACTATGTCAGGGAATCAATAGCTATGATTTCCCTTTGCCAGATGTTATTTGTCCTTTTCCTGTTTAATGTAAGCAAAAATGGGCTTCCTATGAAAAGTTCATTAAGAATTCTGCGAAAAGCATTAAACAGTCCAAATCCTGTTTTTTAAAAAGCAAAAAGTACGCATACAAAATTATACTGAAAAAACAACATTGACATAGCTAAGCAAAATATACACTTTTAGTACAATACCATCTAATGTAATCATAAGAGATGCATATAAAACAAGGAGTAAAAGATACTTTCTAATCAATTTAAGAACAGCTTTTAAATTTAGCATGGCACTCTTCTGTACTAGTTGCTTTTCCAACATTGGCAGTAGAATGTCACATTCAAGGTACTGGATAAACTCTACGCCTAATGTAATGAAGTCAACAGTTAAAATTTCATTGACTTACGACAAAACATTGGACCAAAGCTAAATGCTTTGAAAATTCTAGGTTATGCAGCACTCTTACAGAACTATGTGCTCAAATGAATTTAGAAGGAAAAATTAAAAACAGCTTATCAAGCTGCCTCCTGCACAAGAAGGCCAAAAAGAGTATTATTTTGGGCACGCACAGGTGTACAAAGTGCTTTATATTAGTAAAGAAGATAACATGGTTCCTGGCCCTAAAACTTCAATATAATATAATCAACCTAGAGTGCAGAAAATTGAAAGCCATAGCACGCTAGAAAGAAAAGGCCAGTTAAGAGAGCAATACAATTAGCAGCCGTTCAGAAAGTGCTACTGCACAGCACTGTGCTTTAAAAATAGTTAAATAAAATGTACTCAGACACAAATTCCTGCTGGCAAGCTTCAGAGCTAGTCACTTACACAGCAGCTTTCATCTGTTAACAAAAAAGTCAATTTTAAAAGGTTAACATGAACATATAGATGAGAAAGTGCATGCACAGATCAGATCCCTGATTGCTTTTCTACGAGACTATCTTGTTTACAAACAGTTATAAAAACCCCTTGCTTTGCAGACACAAAATCTAAAATTGCAGGTAGTAAAAGAAAACTATCAATGTACTAAAGATAATCTACTATTGTTTTGGTGGTTAATATTTATAAAATTACACTTTGTGGAAAATTCAGAATATTTGTGGTTTATTTGTATAAGGAAATGGGAATAGGAACACCTTCATAAAAAACTATGGTTCTTTGGTTAGAATGCCAAACTCGACTAGGAAATACTCCAAATTCATACTGGATGCTAACTATGACATAGGAATTTTGATACAAGCCGATGTGTGTTACATATCATATGCCCTGTCACCTTCCATTTTAAATGCAACCATTTTAAATGTTCATACAGAACAGGTTAAAGAAGCTGGTGCTTCACCCATTTTGGTAACTAAGTCCTTCTGAAAGAAAATTAGCAACATCTGAGATGGAGCCTATGTTTCCAGATCTTTGCTTCTCTGACTGGTCTTCACTGCTGTGTTCTGAAGTCCTCCTGAAGGGGAAGGAGATAAATCCTTTCTCAAGCTACCCGATGGATGCAAAAAGAGAAAGCTTCTGGAACACAGCGGGCAGCATAAGGAGGAAAGACACAGCACATGAGGATGAGTAAGTGAGGAGGAAAGACAAGGGAGAAACCTGGGAAGAGATACAGAACACCTCTGCGAGGGAACAAATGATGCTGTGAAAGCAGGGAATAGGAGTGCACTGTTTGTTGCAACCAAGGAATCTGAAAAATTTGTTGCGATTAATATAACTAGAGCAGAGGGCCTGCCCTAGAAGGCTCCTGCAGAAACAGTGGAATGTTTGCCTACTTTGTGTGTCTCAGAAAAAAGTTAGAATTTCAATTTGAATTCCTACAAATCACATATTTAAAGCTTTTGTGTTTTGTGGACACTTATTTTAAAAAGATATACACAGTTTCATTTCTGTTTCCATATGAGTAGTTTAATTTTGAAGTAGCATACGGGAAATCTGCCAGGGATTATTATTTTATATTGTAATACACAACCGAGAACTCTCTAAGATATGGTGCAGAATTTGGAAATATTAGAGATGTGGTTTTTCCATCGAAATATTATAACTCTGGAAACATTCAATGCAGTTAATTCAGCCAGACAGGAAAGCCATTCCCTTTCATATAAAGGTCTGAGACAACAGCTCCCTTCTCTTTTGTGGCAGAGTGCTAGACCGTAGAGCATAGCTAACATAAAATCCAAGAAAGTCAGGCTGTACATGCACAAGTTCAATTAAGAGCCTGAAGGAGTTTCAAACCCATCTCAGTTATCAGAAAAAAAAGGTAAAAGATAAAATAATGCTTTTGTCTAGGAGACTAGCTTTCATCTTTTTAGGTGTTTCTTCTTAAGTGAAAAGCAAATACACAGGAACAAAAAAAGAGTAACGTAACTTTATAAAAAAATTGAAAAATATACAGTCTTTCAGTTCTTGTCCAAAGAAAAAAAAAAACCAGACAGTATTTAGGGGGTTTTCTCCAGAAAATTTGCTGCATTATTGAATAAAATCTATTTAGAATTGCATGAAATTCCCCAAACATACCATCTTGCATTTTAACTTTTCTACAACAAAACCAGTGATGTAACGGCTCTCCATGTGTATATGTACAGACTGCCAAGTTTGTCAGAAATAAGCTAACTCATCTGATGTACTATTATCACTTTAAAAGACCCCAAAGTGCTAGAATATGAACACAGAGATAATAATCTACTTCATATAGCAGAACAGTTTCTGTTCCACCACACTGACTTAAAATAGCATACTAGATAATTTAAAGAAAGTGCTATGAGTTTTAATCACCTCAAGTATATATAAAAGATCTCACTAGCCCCGTGTTACTGCTCACTGTGGACACAATAGCTGTGGAAAATCTTAATAATGATAAGGGTCTCGATAGTCTCTACCTAATATATGAAGATAAAAGAGCTAATTTATTACCCCAAACTCTGAAAGGTAGTTAATTCAACTGCTCATACCTTAGCAACAGCTTTTATCTGCTCCAGTGCCACAGCGTGAAGATCTTGATCTTTGCTTTCTACCAGCAGTTTCAGGGATGGCAGCAGGAGGGACTGGTTAAGCAGCAGCAAACATAATTCCTTTATACACTGAAAACAAAAGTAAACTTATTTGGTGAGATCTCTGGAGATACTAGCATCATCATTCACACTAAAATTCATGAAAATTCTATGTCAAATGAAAAATGAAAACAAACTTTTAAAACAAATTAACTCCCTGTTGGAAATAACTCTTCAGAAGCTTGAAAGGACAAATTTTAAAAAAATGTGGAATACAGGGTTATAAGCGCAATATTTGTTTTCTTAAGACAAGGCAGGTACTGAATCACCATTACAACCTGGAGTTTAACTGAAAGAACAGAGCAAACACAGCTCTCTGTGGGACTAATAGATTTGTGCTTACTGAAATACTGCAAAGCGCAGGAAGAGACTTAACAGACACCTGTGACATTTCTGTAACTCAATTATGCAATCATAAAAGTGGAACAAAATAAAGAGGAAATAACAGTACATACCAGAGTTCAACATCATAAAGCTCTGTTGCAAAATCTTTTCAAATTTTATACAAATTTTTATACACAATTAAAACTTAGCAAATTAACTTTCCCTCGTTCATCTAATTTCTCATATTTTATAATATAGCACATATTTAGCATCATAAGGTTTCTGCAAGAAGAAACTGGCCAGAGAAACAGCTTAAAAAAACCAAAAAACCACCACCCATAAACCCACTGTGCATTTCCAAATCTTTACCTTGGCCTTTAGTTAAAACAAACAAACAAACAATCTCCTACATGTAACTTGCGGCTTTTTATTTTTCCTCAACATTGCAGTGATTTATTCATTTGTACATTAAAAAGTATTTCAACTAACAAATAATGTTATAAATCAAATTATAACTTCTCTTTCCCTTTTTGTCACTTTTCAAGAATCTTGGTCATGTGCCACAATAACTTCCCCATGAGGTCCAGAGATGTCCCATATTCCAGGACCATTTACCCTAAGTGCTCTGGGTATTGTATGACAGTCACCTTGAAAATGGTATCCAACTCTTCGAGGTACTCTCTGTTTCACTCCAACATTTAGACAGCAATTGTTGAATGAGCTCATCAGCTAAATATTAAGTTGGGAGAATGTATGTCATATTTTTTTATTTTTTATTTTTTACATGTTTTAATGACAAGTGTCACAATTTGATGACCAAAATGCAACTATACTTTTAGCAGCAGCACAGTTCTAGTAGCCGTGAACCTAAAAGCCTAAGAGTTATTTGAAGATGAAGAGATGTTAAAGCTCCAACTGTAACATACTGCAGACACCTGGCCTTGCTTGGTAGCAAAGGCAGCTATCTGGCTGCATGTTGCTCAGTCTTTTCTAAATTTATACCTTCAAGAAACACTACCTAGAAGGATATATTCTACCACACTGAGCTCTGAGTCAGCGAGGCAAGGCTCGTTCTCTTACCCAGACTTGTTCCTCTAAACTTGTATTCTGTACTGCTACTGATAATGTTTGCAGTGAAGGATATGATATAGGATCAAGAAATAAGAAGATTAAATAAATACATTAAGTTTTGTCTGATTAGTCGTATGCTCATTAAACTTCTGATAATTTTGTATTCCATTGTATTTCTTTTGAGCAGTATGTCTGCTATACCAGCAAACTTACTGAATGCAAAGTTAGAGATTCACACCACATGTCTCCTTTTCTTGAAAAGGTGTACCTACGGCAATAAATGCAGCTTATGTTCAATAAAATAAATTCCGAGAGTCAGAACATACATAACCTGAACAAACCAGCAATTTTACCATGCTTGTTTTTTCTATCTGAAAGCCTCTCAAAGCAGTGCCATAAGAAATAACCTGTAAGTATAAAAAGGCTCTCTAAAAGAAACCCAAATCATATTTTTCACTTGCAGGTGGAAGAAAAGGAAACTAAGCAAATTGTAAAAGGTAACTAGGTACTGTATGTTTTTAAAGTAACAGGGTCAGGAAAGAAAAGATGCAGATATTGAATCAGTTTGCTGTCTCAATAAGCTGCTTTAAAATAAAGAAAAATTAAATCTCTCAGCAAGCAAATGCAGTAATACAGATATTAACATTGCCATTTTAAAAGCAATAACATTTAACTCAGATGATACGCCAGCATTTTGTTTTCTTCTTGGATGCTTTACAATTACACTGTAGTAGTGGTTACACATACTAATGGGATGTGTTCTAACATAACCTGCTTTGCTCATCACAGAGGCATAAAGACCTCCACATAAGAAAACACATGCTTAGCTATCCAACTAACTGCTGGTTATCATACACTAGCAGATTTTGAAGCCAAAGGCCATTAGACTGCAGGTAGGTACCAGTCAGATGACTTGAGTAACTTTGTGCCTGATAACATGTCTAGCAGACATAGCCAGTCTCACCCACAAAATCCATCACTTCTCTTGAAAGAGAAGTATACATTCCAACAATTCATTTTACTTACTGTCAAAACACCAAAATTGGAAATGTTATACATTAAACAATTGGTTCTTGTTACGCCTTTTTTTGTAAATCAAGACAGTTCTACAGCTTCTGTTCCGTCTAAAAATATCTGCAGAATAAAATCAATCACGTCTTGATCTCTGATAAGCTAATACACTGCACTCTTCCAGTCTTCCACTTCAAGGTATTTTCATTTGTGCACTAATTTTTGCAGGTTTTTGCTTTTGCCTCTCATTTTGCAGTGTCCTTTTAAAATGCAGCTATACCAACAGGGTGTTTTATTTTAATGCTAATCTCACTAGTGGTTTATGGCGAAGGGTACTTCCTATCCACTCTTCTTCACTTTACATCTCTTATAAGGTAAGACTGCACTGCCTGTTTTCCTGGTACACTTATGATACAACATCGTGATTAATGACATACTAATATGAAAAAGTCAGTGACAAAAAGCCAAGAAAAGCAAAGTGTTAAATATCTTTTTTTGCTTCAATTCTTATTAAAAGATCTCAGGCAAATGAACAATTAAGAGTTGACAATAATAATGGGTGAGACTTCAGCATTAAAAATTCAGTCTCAAATAAAAAAAAAAAGATGTTTCTGGGGCTGAAAACTTCACCCCAAAACACCTAAAGAAATAATAAATCAAGTTAAGAGACATCATCCTTGAGAACACGACAGGTTACAGAGGACTTGAAAAGAGAAATCCAGTCTATCTTTCAGACATGGAAGAAAGCAGGCATGCAAGGGGAAAAGTATTATGGACCTATCAGACACTCCCAGTACATGAAAATCATCAAAACATATAATGAAAAATCAAACAAAAACCCTATACAGAAATAAGTTCCTAAAGGCCCCTGCAGTGGGTTCTGTAGTTAAGAATAAGGCCATCGCTATGGCCTATTTTAAGTTTAGCAACACTTAGAAAATGTGACATGAGACACTGCCAGAGTCACCAGGTAAATAAGGTGTAGGATTGCGTGCTCCAACTTGGAAACCCTTGGAGTGGCCTCTGTCCCTTTTCCCACAGGAAGGGACCGGACAACTTGCCCAGCAGACTGTCCAAAGTACAAACACCTCCTCGTACGTCTGCCACAAACGACTGCGCAGCTGCTCTGGACAGCAACTGGAAATCCAGCCCTAGGCAGCAAGCCACCACTCACGGTGCTTCTCAGAGCAAGTGGCTTTCTTTTCTGCAATAAGCACTTGAAAGCATTTGAGCGTCCTGCCTGCCTGCAGCGAGAGCTGTGCTTACACGGGGTATGATGTCACCTGTGAGAGGGACAAGGGAAGTCCTAAATCAAAATCTGGATTACCACAATTTAGCCGAAACTTCTGTAAGATAACTGTTGTCTTCTATCTATTTATGCAGCTATCAATGGTTCACTGTAACACCAGTGAAGCATATAAAACGGATTTCATAGGAGTCTGTTTTGGGTCCAGTATTATTCAGTATTTTCATGGATGGCTTTAAGGGCTGGATAATGAGTACAAACAGTATTGTGTCTGGAGAGGCTGAAAGCAGACCAAAGGGCAGCATTTAAATTCAAAATTATCTGAACAAGATGATCAGAGCCAATTGTGAATGAAGAAAATCGCACAATGTAAACTCGTATATAAAAAATGGGAACAACTAGCTACAGAAATAGAAACCAGCTGGCTGCTATATTATTCTAGGAGATAAGCATCTTATAGCCACTAGGACCCCAGGGTGATTACGGGTAAAAGACTAGATGCATTCTCCCATTTAGGCATTTATGTTAACCGACACATGACCCATAGGTTGACAGAAAAACATGAGTTATTCAGTGGAGTCACACTTCAACACTTACTGGGGGGAGAAGGATTTGCCCCTTTCTAAAGAGATTAACTAGGCAGTGCAGGGAATGTCAGACAGTCCAAACACATGTGCATTCCAAGCAAATAAAACAGTGCTTATTTCATCTAAGAGAACGGAAAAATCTATCCAGTCAATAACGCAAGTAAAAAAACACCACACACACACACAGATACAAAGATTAGAGCTATGAAGCTCCCCAAAAAACGTTAAAAAAAGAACCTGGCTGTAAAAAAAAATAAAATAGAAAGACCAGCAGGACATGGAATAAAGGAAGGGGGAAACCTTTCTGATTACATCCAAAGAAACAGTTTTTTTAACTTCTAGACCATCATGACTTGAAGTTAAAAGTGTTTTCCATCACAGCCTCTGGACTGCAGAATGGCAAATGTTATTCATGGTGATAAACTGATCTCAGTTTTTAGAATTCCATCATTCTGTCTTCTTAATCAGTGTATTTATTGAAATGTGAAGTCATCTAAACAGGTTAATTGTCAGTAATCAGATTTTCATCTTATTCAGCCACGTGATCTCAGCTCTCTAATTTGTGCACTTAAGTACTGTAGCCGTGCATACAAATAAGTTACTTAAATTTATGCATGTCATTCCGCCTCTTCCCAAGTAAAGACTTAAAGCAATATAGCCTGTGTTTGAGGGCAACTGCACAATTACATGTTTTACAAGTTTTAGTGCAACTTCTGTTGCTGTACAGCGTTCTAGTCACAAAAAAGGTATTTTATATTGGTAAAGCTATTTTATGCTTCAGGACCAGAATATCTTCATGTTATGTATATTCAAACCTACACAGAGGGCTCTTGCAACATTCTGTACCATTAAAAAAGGAAGGCACCTGCAACCAAAGCTGCCAACCAGTACCAAAACTTGTGTAAATAAGGACTCGTTATGGGCTCTCCGGTTCAAGAAGGACAGGGAACTGCTGGAGAGAGTACAGCAGAGGGCTACAAAGATGATTAGGGGGCTGGAACACCTTTCTTACGAGGAAAGGCTGAGGGACTTGGGTCTTTTCAGTCTGGAGAAGAGAAGGCTCAGAGGGAATCTCATCAATGCTTATAAATACTTAAAGGGAGGGTGCCGGCAGGATGGCACCAGTCTTTTTGCAGTGGTGCCCAGTGATAGGACAAGAGGTAACGGGCACAAACTTGAATGTAGGAAGTTCCATCTGAACATGAGGAGGAACTTCTTGACTTTGAGGGTGGCAGAGCACTGGAACAGGCTGCCCAGAGAAGTGGTGGAGTCTCTGACTCTGGAGACGTTCCAAATCTGCCTGGATGCCATCCTGTGCAACCTGCTCTAGGTGACCCTGCTCTGGCAGGGGGGTTGGACTAGATGGTCTCCAGAGGTCCCTTCCAACCCCTCCCATTCTGTGATTCTGTGGATTGAAGAAAAAGTTCACTCAGTTAAGAGAACTGAGCAAACCATGACCCGATCTTGAGCAGAACGCTTGGTAAACTGACTGCCCTATGACAGTGACCTTCAGTGGGATTTGTCTTCCCGGTTCACTGAGGCAAGTAAGAAAATTCTGCTTTGACAGTTTGACTACTCCTGCACATGAGTAAGACCATGAGTTTACAAGCTATAATGCACCATTCAACACCTTGTAAAGAAAAGCTACATACACTTATGCCAGACCCAGGGATAGGGAGACCTGCCTTCCACTAAAATTTTTGGTGGAATGAATGAATAAATGTATTTATCATTTCAGCTTACTGACACCTTCTGGAATCATGTTTTACATAGATTTTGAACTTGACTTAAATTAGTCTGTTGGACTATTTAGAAAAAACACACCCCACCTGTCTGTATTTTAAACAGAATGTGTTGTTTCTACTCTGCTTTTAGACTTAACATCAGCTGTTTTCTATAACAGACTGTGATTGTGTGAAGATGATTATAAGGGATTAATCAGCCTACTAAAAATATGCACGACTACTGTGAAGTTGTGTGAAGTTTATTAAGTGTTTCTCAAATCTGTCTTCATTAGTATACAATGTTTACGTACAAAATGCTTCAATAATTTTATACTTAAGAAATGCTTGTATTGAAGTATGCATACATAGTTAAGGAAGACAAAAACATCATGATTATTACAAAGCAATTACTTGCATATTAGTTTTTTTTTCCATCACCAACACATTTTTCAAGGATTCCTCACTAATCTTTATGCATTTATTAGTAAGAAAATTACTCATTATTTAATTAACAGCTTTTGCCACACTAACATCAATGCCAATGCAGTATTAAAGACTTTCTATAAATACTTCAATGAACAGTTTACACTGGAACAGACCTCTAAAGGTCAGCTAATCCAACCAACCCTCACTCAAAGCAAATCCAACAAGAACAAATTGCCCGTGACGTGATCCAGTCAAGTTCTGAATACCTCCAAGGTCAGAGGCTCCATGTCTCTTCTAAGCATCCACCTACTCCAATGTTTCACCACTTTAATGGTGAAAAACATTTTACTTGTGTGTAATGAGAGCTTTTGATGATGTAACTTGTCTCTATCAGCTCTTGTCCTATCACTGAGCATCTCTGAGAAGAGGCTGGCTCCATCTCCTCTACATGTTTCCTCATCTGCATACTTAAAGACAGCGATATGATCTCCCTCAGCCATCTCTTCTTAAGACAGAATGAACCCAATTCTCTCAGCCTCTTTGTGTGCTTCAGCCCACTAATCATCTTGTTAGCTCTCCATCAGACTTAATCCAGTATGGCAACATCTTTCTTGTACTTTGGACCTTAAAACAGGACTCATACCCATGATACCCGAAGTTAAAACTTACCTTGACAGGGAGCATATGCTTTGTATCATACAAAGAACGGCAGATTTTCAAAATTTCATTTCCTGTGTTTTCCTTTTCCTCAGGGGGGCATCTCTGTAGCATAACAGTCCCCAGTTTCACCCAGGGATTATCATCTGTGCATGATCTGCCCAGAAAAAACAGAGATGTAGATAGAATATAAATATACATACACACAACCACTATTTTCTGTGGGTGTATTTTTTTCTTTTTTTTTTTTCTTTTTTTTTTTGGTAAAGTACAATCTCATAAAAGAGAGAGGAGAAAGTTTTGAGGTAAGTTACTATCCTGATGCCATCGTTCTTTCAATGCAACAAAGAAGCTTAAATTATTTTGAATTATGACATGCTGTTACAATCCCTGAGGAATCATGCACCAGGCAAAGATTGATCAAACTGGAATAGCATAGAAACAGCTTCTCCTGGCTTTATACCAGCTAATTTCCCAAGCACAACGGTGTCAAGGGAGGGGTGACAGGAATCCAGCATTCCTAATTTTGTTCACTTTGATCACATTCTAACAGCATCTGTCTCTCAACTATCTCTCTTGCTTCTGAGTGAGAAAATATTTCCAAAGATTCACATTTTAATTTTCAGGTCCAACAAGTACAAACAAAAATAAACTTTTTTTATAGCCCATCCAAACAGGGTAGGAGAGTGAAAGTATACGCATCTGTACTTATCTGTTACTAGATACGGATACAGATACATTTGTTTTACATATTTAAAATGTTCTTTTCATTCCACACAGAACCTCATGTTGTGTCACCATTATACAGTCAGATTTAAACAGACAGCAGACAGTAGATACAAGTGAATTATACCATGCTAGATGGCAAAGGCAATGTTTACTATAAATTTTTGTTGCGGGAACATTTCTTGGTCTACAGCCGCTATTTGCTACACCATGGAGATGCTTGGCTACATTTGTTAGGGATAGGTGGACTTGCTAGGACTGGATGTGCTGACAGGAATGGGTAGCAGAGAGGAGCTTTTAAATGACAGCATGAAGCGTAACACTGGAACACACCACACTGCCGTTTTCCTAACGTGAATTAAGTTAATGCATTTCAATTCCATCTACAATGGGCTAAAATCATGCATGATCACAGCTTAGATCGTGATTATATTAAGCTACAGTAACGTAACCACTATGTTCATCTGTGCATAAAGTTAGGAAGGCACGAAAGGTGGTTTAAAAATCCCTCCATCAGTCTCTTTGGCCATTAATCAGCGACCCAAAGACATGGGAAACTTTTCATTTTAGCTTGAAGGAAAAAAAAGAAAGAAAAGAAAAGAAAAGAAAAGAAAAAAAAAATCACAGCAAGACCAAATCTGGCAGGTTGATCTTACAATTTGGTGTAAATTAAGATACTCATCCAGCACAGATGGGAAGGAGTAGTAAAGTGGTGTCAAAGTGCTGCTTTTCAAAGACATTAGTTAGCAGCAATTGTTGAAAGTAACACATGAATATCACTGGAAGTGGAGTCCATTAAGAGAGTCTGTTGGATTGACATACACCAACAAATCGGTCTGACAACTCTGGAGAGGACAGCCACCAGTATCTACTATTTCATATGTAAAAGCTCTCTCCTGCTTATCTTCCACTTCCAAAAGTACACACTGTAAACAAATAAAACTAGCTCCACATGAAGCTGACATTATATCCTAACGTGAAAACCAGACAGAGATGCTAGGAATGAGTAACTTTGAATGCAAACTAAATAGAAGTCATTATCTTTATTCCTTCTGACAATTTAATTGAGCCTTTCCATCAGTCACAGTCACTGAGCACAGAGCCGCCACAAGTCTGGCTGGGAACAGCAGAGCTCTCCCTCTCCTCTCCTTCCAATCTGATGGGTTGAACCCAAAGATGTCAGCTTATTCAACAAGCAGAACATAATGCACTTAATCTGTGAACCCCCAGTAAGGTCAGGAGAAGAAAAAAACCCCCTGCAACTCCATCTTTGACACTGGTTAAATTGATAACTCCTGCTATGTGATCCATCTCTTCCTTAGAGGCATGGAGAGTCGTAAAGAATTTCCATTTTTATAGCTGCTGCCTCCAGAGTACATTAAGAAAACCTATAAGGATTTCCCATTAGAAAAAGAAAACAAAAATCACACTACAAAACACAGACGTTAGAAGCAACCAGAAGGATGGAAGGTCACAAGGCTTGCCATATGCAAGTTTGTTTATTTAAGCAAAGTATCAGATATATACTTTATATATATATATATATAAAGCTTTTCTCAACACAATTCTTCATAATTATTTCAAATAGTTGTATGATCTATTAACAAATACCCATTATCTGCCATCTCTAAATAAAAATAAGATTCAGTTCCAAAAATCTGACACGTACAGGTAAAATTCAGCTTTCTTCTCTCTGAATTTTACCTCAGTTCAACTATGGTTAAAAAAACCCCATTATTTCTCAACATGAAAAAGTAATTATTTAAAAAACTCAGCATAAACACGTTATTTTTTTGCCCAAAACCAAGAGTGGGAAAATTTGGATTTAGTTTAAAAAAAAAGAAAAATGAATTAAGCTATTGAGTCCCTAAAAGCTGGTCTTTTTGAGTTCCAAAACACCTTATCAATATTTAAAATAAATATTAAAAAAAATGCCTTTTGAATGTAGGCAGCAAGTTCCAAAGTACTGCAGAGCTTCAGGTACTGTCAATCTTTTTTTTAAAAAGCAAAAACAAAAAACAAAAAACAAACCCATCTTTATGAAGTGCTTAAAATGACATCCAGATATGAGACAAGTAGATGGAAGAAGGATGCATAACAAGGGTGTGAAAATAAAATTTTAAAAAGTATATGGTTTTGAGTGCTGACTGAAACAACGAAGCTACCTCCTCTGTTTCCTCATAGTCAACACGGCATTTTATGATATAAAGAGAATCATATTTGCAGGTGAATAATGAGTATTATCCTAGCTGGAGTGTTTTGAAATACAAGAACTCTAAAAACCATTAAGAAAGCACAGACTTACCATTAACAGAGAGGTCACAAAAATTCTTATTAAAAAAAAAAAAAAAAAAAA